>OMLB01017770.1:0-21931 GCA_900302555.1 Myripristis jacobus
CCTCAGACAAGTTTTTTGTCTCCTATACTGGGGGAGCAGACAGGGCAAAGCTGGGCCTAAACAGAGCGTGGTTTACTGGATAGTGAACTTGACCTCCTGGTTTTAATATATTTAGACAGTTGTTCACTGCCAGTTCTCTAATGGAACTCAATGATGGAGTCAGCGCTGATTGGGAAAGAGCAGAGACAGCTAGGATGCGTGTGTGTGTGTGTGTGTGTATATATATATATATATATGTGTGTGTATATATATATATATATATATACATGTGTGTGTGTGTGTGTACATACAGCCTGGGGCAAAGCTTCTCTCCCATGGCCCACCCACGCCACATCCACATGGGTCCTCCCGTTACACACTTGCTCTCTATGGGAGAAGAGAAATCTAAACTCTATAGCAGACCCCACTGAGCACTCAACAACCATACTTCAATTTCTCACAGCCATAACTCACTTCAGCAATAAACGGTGTGCGTGTCAAGGTGGGGAACTCGGGCCACAACAATGAGGATAACTGTGAAGTGCTGCATATGTGTTAAAATGTGAAACAGTAAAAAAAGAGTGTTCGTATGTGTTTGGAGGATTGTGAGTGAGTTGTATTTGTACACAGGTGAATGAATATGTATGTGGGAAAAGAGATGAAGGAGAAGGAACAGGAGGGTGCAGTAGCTCCGTCAGGGGGGGGGGGGGGGGGGGGGGGGGGGGAGTTGGGGTGCTGGGTCTGGCCATGGGTGCCAGGTTTGTTTGACCTAGAGACAGTGGGAGGGCAGACAAACAAGCGACCAAAACACGGAGGAACATTGCCAGGCAGACAGACACAGGTAGGCAGACAGATAGATTATGATAGTGACACACAAAAAGTATGTGTGGAGAAAGAGTTAATTGCAAATTAGCTGCAATAGAGTTACCATGAACTCTTGAGACCATGGATGACGTGAATGGTAGAGTCAGTTTTTCATTAGTGTATTGTTTGTGCTACTATTTCTCGAAATTAAGACTACATTTCCCAGAAGCCCTGTTGCTTGATAATTGCAATCCAAGCAGATTTTCTGCCATATCCAGTGCTGAGTACTCACCAGTACACAGTACCGAAACTTCTACTGTGGAGTATTTGGAGTTTTTCTGGAGTTTTTTCCAGCAACCTCGGTAAGCTCCTGGTACTATTTATGCCACAAGGGAGATTGGGCACAATGCCACAATGTCTCTCCCAGAGGCCCCCACAGCCAATCAAAGTCTTTATTCAAGGCTCAATAAAAATGACTGCTGAATCATTAGTGGAATTATTCAATGAAAGGTCTCTCAGGAATTTTATTCATTGGTCAAGGGGTGCTCAGTCAGCCAATGAGGGAGGCCCTTGAACATCATCATGTTATAGCAGTTACTTTGACCTTGGGTTCCCTTGGCAGATAAGTAATTCTAGGCAGAAACCTAAGTTAATCTAAAACAAACTCCAAGCTAGCGAAAAACACTAAAAACTCATAAAACAGATGTTGATAACAGGAAAGATTCAGTTATCTGAGCAAAACTATCATCTGCACACACTTGGTATGTGCATTTGAGTTTTGGAAAGTGAAAATAAAGTAATGATAAACTTTCTTTAAAAGCATTAAGGCAGTAATTTTTACGAGTGTTAGCTGGGGGGAGGTCCATGTCAATGGCAGGATGCTAACAGTTAGCATTTGGAGCATCCAGCCAGTATCTAGCACCCACTGTCCTAATGATATAAAACTTTTCAAAATGGATGAACTTTACCTTTAAAGTACATATCAATTTTAAATTTTGCGGCTGAGATATTAACAGGTGCAGATATAATTGAATGAGTAAGCTATTATTGGTAATTTGCCAAGATGCTCACTTTAAGCTAGTTTTCACCTGTTTTTTTTTCCTTTGGGGGGGTGTGGGGGAGAGTGGCTTGTTTCTTATTCTTTTATCTTTTTCTTTGAACTGTATGAAGTGTGGTTTTGTGTTTAAGGGACTACTGTATATGAACAAAGTCAGCTTGCCTTGACAGCCTGTCAGGCAGACAGGCAGGCAGACTGGCGCTGGAGGGATTGAATGTCCGGGGCTCCGGGGCTGCCTTCCTGCTTCTCTCTCTATCGTGATATCTCCAAGACGCCTGTCAAACTTAAGAGGAAGGCAGCAGTGGGAAGCAAAGAAAAAAGGGGGAAAAAAAAACACTTTTTACTGGGATTGTGTGCGATACTGCATGTGCCCCCCTTTCTGAACAAAACACAAAGAGAGTCGCTAATCCGGAGCTCAAAGAGAGCTGGCCTTCCTGTGTAATTACAGCCGCAATACAACACTCTGTCTTCTGGGCTATTACCGCCGCCACACGAGATGCAGGGCCAGGGGAGTCGGAGGTGGGGTGGGTACGCGGAGTGAACGAAACCAAACTGGTGTTGAGTTCGGTCTAATTGCTATTAAAGGCATGCCTTGGCAGCGTGCAGCTGAGCACACAAACACGCTACACACACATAACGCAGTGAGACGTTTCTTTTCTGTCAAGTAGCCTCTGAGATTTTTGTCTTTGCTGATGGGAGCCAGCACATTGCTCGGTGCTGATGTCACAGTGCGAGTGCCTTTCTCTGATTTTGTATTATTGTGCGCCGCCAGCTGCAGCTGAATCACCAAAATCTCCAAATCGCTTTTCTCCCTGGAGACAGCGAGCCCTTTCACCCCCCAAACCCTCACGCTCATGTGCTGCAGACGCCCAGCCTTTTAACTGTAGCTGTGTGCTTATGCATGAATGCTGAGGAAAGAGGGCTCTTCAGAGGCTCTCTGCACATTCAACAGGATGTGTGTGTGAGAGAGAGACAGACAGAGAATCAGGATATCAACTCATTTAACTGCAAAGTGTGGCAAGTTTCCAACATTGTCCATAGATAACCAAGACGTCAGCTCACCAGGGACAGGAATCCTCAGCGTTGACTGCGATGTATTTTCTAGATATGGTTTCCAAATAATCTCTGGATGGTTTTGGCTTGATCTTTCCTCACCATTATAATAATAAAACTTCAAATTTGGACTTATGATGCATGCCACATCTTGTCATATTCAATTGCCATTTGTGGTGCTAATGTGCGCAAGATATTCAATATGTTTTCAAGTTTTCCACCAGTCTCAGGGATCTGAATGGAAGATGCAGAGATGGAGACACGTGAAGTCTCAAACCAAAGACAAGGCAACAACCCAATTTGACTCTGTTCAGCTCCAGTGCTCCAGTGGCAGCCTCCCTGACAGTCTCATTCCTTTAACAGATAAGACATAGTACACTACATTATATTAAGTGGTACCTAAATTGAGTTTAGGGAGGTTTACTCTCCACTACATCCCCAAATGGTCAGTAAATACACAGTTATCATATCACAACCACAAATAAGTAATTACTGTTAATATCACAAGTAAGTATGGTATATTAACATTTCAAACAGCAAGTCACCATTTCTCCATGTTTATTTTATAGCTATCACACGGTAATTGAATAGAATCATGCCCTAATCTCTGGTTTATATAGCTTTGAGGAACTCTGTTGTCCTCAGATTAAGAAGACTTCCTAGAAGCAATTAAGATGCCATTTTGGTTCCTGGCTAATTGGAGCAGAGATCTGGGGGAGGGGAACTGCTGATACACTCCATTGACTGTCACACTGTGGTAAACAGTGATCCCATTACAAATGCTACTGGATGACTCATTTTTCAAACTTTGTACTCTTGGAGTAATTCTCTGTTCAAATGGTTATTATGTCTATAGTGATCTTTTATATGGTTTATAGGAGTTTTTAAAGGCTGATACAATATCAGTATTTTTTTTTTTATATCAGAGCTGGCAGTGCTTGATATTTTAAGCTGACAGCATTTAGACCAAACCCTGAAACCCTGTAAAATAAGCACAGTGGTAAACATATTCATGCATTCTTTGGATTCTGATCAAAATGCATTTTTAGAATCTCAGATTAAGAGCTTCCATACATAATCATAACCACTGCACACACTGAAAACTGAAGGTGCCAACTGGAAGATAATTTTTTAGAGTAATCCCATGTGAGAACCTTTTCTGATTCCATCAAAAACCTTTCAGACCACAGTTCTTTAAAGAACCATTTTCTAAATGGATCAAAGGTGCCTCAAAGAGCCAACAGTTCTTTGAGGAACCAGAATGGCTTTTCAAAGATGGAGAATAGGTACATGAAAATAGCGGTTAATTGTCATTTCTTAACATAAAATATAAAGGTGAGGTAAAGGTAAAGAGTTCTTCATAGTGGTGCTGTGGGAGAGTCATTTCTGATTCCATAAAGAACCTTTCAGACCACTGTTTTTGAATGGTTCTTCAAAGAATGCCCAAAGGTGCTTCAAAGACCTATCAAAAAAAGAGAGTTAGTTAGAGGTAAATATGTAAGAAATCAAACGACATGAATCATATCAGAACACTTCAGGCCAATATTCATTTATTTTTTAAACAGAAGCCAGTATCAGCCTGATCAGCAGCCTGATATATCGGTCTAACACAAATCACAAGTTCTGACTTTGATTGTGCAGCCTTGCTCAGCATGATCGCCGATGACCCAGATGATGACACACTTCAATTGTTTCCAGCTGAGATGTTGAGTTATATTTCATGGAGGTCCAGATTATGACTGTAAGCCAGTGCCAGGCTCTCCACTGGTCTTCTCCCCTGGATAGGAACCACACGGAGCCGGGACCACACGGTCTTTATTTATCACCGGTCCACCACGTACACCTAATCCCTCATACAGAGCCCGGTGGAAAGCCTCATTCCAGAGCTGACAAAAACCTCCCACACTCTTTTAATGCGGCTTTCACTCCCCTCACTGTTCCCTCCGCCCGCTCTTTCTTTTTCATGCTGCCGGTATCAGGGATGTAGTGCAGGGTTAACCCAGCTAAACATGATTTATCCACCTTTTTCTTTGTAGAATACAGATGATCAGCATAACTCTTAAATAACTCATAAATACACAATGTACATTATATTTAGTAGTATCAAACTAATGCAGGCTATGAGGTCTCTACAGCAGACTGGAGTTTTAGGTTTACAAACGTTTCTTGGAACCTGAGCTGTTGTAGAGGCAGAAATAATCTCACTGATTGAGAAAGAAAGAAATTCATCGGGCAGAGTCCCAGAAGACTTTTTCAACAGCAGCCATTTTGAAACTAAATAGCAGGGTAAACACCGGTGTTACTAATGACCACAGTGTTTCCAGTGAGCCACCATGAACAATAGCAGGACCCTGGCTCTGTTAGACTCAGAGCCATTCAAATGTGAATGGTAGCAAACTCAGTGTTTTTATGTGGTTTTGGCCATTGGTGATAATAAGCTAAAGGTGATATCTCAAAATAACTGTAGGGGTCCAGCATTCTGTAATGTTTTCTTGGTGCACACCACACATGCACTCCCCCACTTGTCCAGAATATAGTGATGAATGACTCATCCACATCTCTGTAGACCAGTACCTATGTTTTTTGCACCACTGCACTCTTAAATGTGCATTGGGCTTTGCAATGAGGGCTTTCTGCTGTCATTTTGATGATGTGATTTTTTTACATGATCTTGATCTACATCTTGTCTGGGAGACAGACTTTGCTGAAGATTTGTTTTTGTTTATATTGGTGCTTGTTGATGATCACTAACTGGAGTGGGGCAATCGAAAATGGAAATGGGAAGCTTGGTGTACACTCTCAGAATGTTCTTCTGAAAAAGGGTTTACAAACTGATCATTAAATCAACAGAACTGCTCCGTTTGGAACAGAACTATTTTCTTTGACAAACCAAGCACTACCTTTCAACAGTCTCATGTGGAAGCAGCCAAAACAAGTCCCAAATGAACACTACTGTCTAAGCCCATAACTATTGACAAAATGCTTGAGAACATTCTGAGATTGGTAAGAGTACACACTGATCTTCCTGTTTCGGAAAAGTAACGTCATCTTAGTTTTTCAGACTCATTTATTATTGCCCAGTTGACTACTGTTGTAGCTGAATGGGAGCCTGCGGCAGATTGATATCAGGATCAGTACTGAAACAACCAGTGAAATGATGGTCTCTACAAGATTATGCCAGACAGTCTGTAAATAATGCCTAGGTTTCAAAACTTTCCTTTAAGTAGCCTCTAAGTTAGATTTTTTTCCCCTTATGTAGAACCATATCACGTCCATATTGTTTATGTGCTGGTTGCAGTGCTTCACTGACGCTACATCATACTTATACACTGAGTGCAATATTCCAACCCAAGATATCATTGTTTCATAGCTGCAACATCAGATCAAATTGAAAATATCTACATGTCTAGTGCATCCTTTGATACACATTTCCCTGTAATTCAGCAGGACATGGTTGGTATCTTTGGAAACCTTGGGATCGCCACTATAATTAAAATAAACTTCTATGGGTTTGAACAAAGCTCAGCCACGTAGCAATGACGAACCTTCCCATGGGAGCGGCAAAAGTGAAGAGGTTAATGTGGGGACAGTGATAAATGTATTCACTCATCATCTACCCTATCTGAAACATTTCTGCATCAGTCCTCCCTGGCCTTGGCAGCAGCAGCACTTACTTGTCACTGGCCTATTTCTTATAGTAGTTTATTCTTTTTGAGGGAACATAAATGTTTTCATTGTTTCATTATTTACTTCCGTTCTATTTCATTCAGCCTGCTGAATCATGTTGCTTTTGCCACTATAAAGATCTAATTTCTCCACAGGGATCAATGGCATCATCTAATCTTATTTTAAACATGCTGCCCTGCCTAAACATGTTGTATATATTAAAGCCCATGCCTCTTTCATGTGAATGCACTTATAGCTGGATTGGAAAATCCTCAGTTGGCAAAGGCAGCGTACAGCCACCAACATGAGAGCAGTTGGCCAGGATTGACATTGTTTGGTTTGAAGCCAGCGACTATAGAGACGCCCTATGTAGAACCTGCTTTGAGAGACAGGCCCCTGGAGGCCATATCTTACCAAGATTATTATTTACCACTATGTAACAATTATACATACACACATGGGCATCCACAGCCACTCCTTTTATCTCATATGAACTGCAGACTCCGTTTTCTTTTGTTTTTTATCCTTTTATAAGAGTATCTCCTGGTTGCTCCTTTGATCAAATATCATGGTATGACGCATGAATGCATTACAAAAATGCTTTGCGGTTTTCCACAGCTAGAAAACAACAAGTGTAGGGACAAATTAGAGGGAGTTCAAAGTCACAGCACAACATCGCTTCTTTCCTGAGAAGGCACAAGGAATGTGTTGCAACATAGCAGAGGAGTCAGATTAGATAACACTTCAGGCAAGCCCAAGTTGGCGTCAAAAAGAACAGACATGCAACGCCAAGTTCCCTTGTAACTTAAATAATTTATTTACCACCAGAGCACCACAACAATACTGTGTTACGATACATCATAGTGGGTCAACAACAACAACATCATCATCATAAACAACAACAAATGAACATCAAAAATAACAGCTCTATCGTGACAAAGTTGGTGCCTCGCTCTCTTTCCCTGCTATTCAGGAAATCCACTGGCGCTTGTGCCCAAAGGGGCCGGGGTCAGGTCACCTACATTAAAAATCCTCATTTGATAAGGGGAAGGGTGGGGCGATGACTAACTAAAAAAAAAAGATATTTAAAAAAGCAACATTAAAATAGCATCAGTGCAATTAATTAAGGAAACAAAAAAGGCAATGACTGGCAGACAGCTCTTACACTTTCGTGTGAAGTTTATGGGTACAAAGAAAGGTTCATGTTGGCATGAAGACGACACACTGATGGCAATAAACTACTACAGCAACAACCACAGAGACAGAGTTGACGGACCTGACCAGCTTCGTTGGATAATAACGGTAATATTCCTGGCTTTAAGAGCATTTTTAAAAAATTAAAACTAAGGTCATATGCACTCTCCATTACAACCTTCTATAATCCCTCAACACACTAAGTACCCAAACACAGCCATATCAACACTTAACAAAAGACAACATTTCCTCTCTGAACTCAGACCTTTCACAGCTGGTTATCAACTGAACTTCTGGATGTGGTGAGCGCATGAGATGACATCACTGTTATTCTCAAGTTCATAAAATTTCATCGCTTCTTTCGCTCTTTTCTTTTCCTGTAAGTGTGGAAAGCTTCTAATTGGTCACAATTCATCATGGCTTGGGCTTAAGCAGGGTGTGAGTCAGTGCAAAAGCTAAGCAGAGCCAAATTTAAAGGCACAAAACGAGCTGTTCAGTGACTACAATTCTACCTGCGAAAAAAAAAATTACTCTACGGGTTGTTTCTAAATATGTGAGCATGAGTTTGTTGATGACAGTAACTACCTTTTACCTGACCTTTGTCTGCTCTGATATCTTTCTTTCAAGCATTTAATGGAAATGACACCTGTAAACTGCAATTAGGACTGGACATTATCATCATTACATCACCAGTGGGAGGTCGATGCTATCCAATCGCTGGGTGCCGAATCATTAACCATGAAAACACCTTAAATAGCAATACAGTTATTGGAAATAAAAAATGGTAAAGGATACAAAACGAAGACAAAACATAGAAAGGAGGACGTGGTGAGATTCAAATGTTGAAACCAGGAATGGGGTGCCTAGAGGGGTGGTGAAGTAGGGGGAGTAATGAGGCGAAGGCTATTTTACTTTCAGGACTTATTTCACATATAGACACTTATCACTTATACTTCCAGTGTTTGCTGTACTCTCGCGTCTTTGTGTGACAAGTGTGTGAGGTGATGCATGTTGACAGGGCCTTCGAAATGCAAAAAAACAAAACAAAACAAAAAAAAACAACAAAAAAACAAAAACCAGACATGCCTGTACAAAAGCCATACCTGCGTCACTTTGAGTGTGTATGTGTGCGTGTGTATGTTTTATGTATGTTATATGTACCATTATGTGTCCTGTATAGTGTTGTCACAATAATCAAAATTTTACTCCTTCGGTTTGGTTTCCTTGGCCAGGTGGGGACAAGGCCGCTCAACCTCTGGTGCCACCAAATAACTGCACTGAGACGCCTGAAAATATTTTGCCCTTGGTCTTCTTCCAAGAAAACTGTGGTGTAGTCAGTTAGGAGTGAGAATGTAATCCAACCCAGTGACAGGAACAGCCCCAAAATGCAAGGGTTTATGGGTATAAAGAGACAGATGTCGACATCTGATAGCCAGCAGATCCTCATACTTGGAAAGCCGAGCATAACAAAATGAAGACTGGCCTGCTGCCCGTATTCAGCTGTTTCTTCATGTGCTCTTCATGTGGTATGAGCACCAGCGAAGGTAAATTACAACAAAGAGTGCAAACAAGCACCAACAACAAGCACCAACAACAAGCACTAACATTACAGAGACTGGAATTGAATTTATTTTGACCCCCACCCCTCAAACTCTTTAACCTGCCAAGATGACAAAATTCTGTCCAATAAACAAGCTACTTTTGAGTCCATATGGCTTTTGTTTAAAAGCCTTGGCTCACTAGTAACTGGGCAGTGTGAACCTAAATGAACCAAATTCAAAAATGCCACAAAGCTAAAGGGATAGTTCACTCATTTGGGAAAAAATGACATTATTTCTCTTACCTCCTAACTATTATGCAGGACAGTAGCTGTGTTATGTTCCTCTCATTGTTACTGAGTGCTTGGCTGGATGCTCCAAATATGCCATTTTTCAAAATGGATGAACTATCCCTTTAACTTTTCCACCCTGGTTCTGATAAAAGAAGATAGCCTGCAGGTGTAATTGCAACTTTTCTATCAGTACCGAAGTAAAAATTCTGGTATGGTGACAACACTAGTCCTGTGGTGTGTACGTGTTGTACTGTGCGTGTCTTGCTGCGTGGGTTGCATTAGCACACTCTTGTTCTGTACCTATATTCTCCAACACGCCACACTGGATGTTTGTGCCTGTGTGGAGAGATTGAATACGCTTGTATAATAGTGCATGTAAGAAATAGTACGGTTGCAGTTTGACTGTATGTATGCCCAAGTGTGTGTTTGTGTGAAGGACAGGAGAGTGTTGTGCTGGCTTGTAATGACTCCTAGCTGCACTTGCAGGACTTGACGATCATATTGGAGAGCTGCTCTATTTTGGGGGTCTTGCCAATGTAGTAGAGGATGGTGAGAGGCTCCAGGTCCTGGGAGACACAGCAGGGTGACGCCGATGCTTCAGGATTAATGGTGTTGTACAGGCCTAAGACCTGGCAAGACAGGAAGCACAAGCATCACATCAAGAGCCAACGCTTCTTTGTCTGCATCACATTATAAGACACTGAAATGATCAGATGCTTTAATCAGGGTTTTGTAATTGTTATACTAACTTTCCAATCAGCAAATGCATATTTATAATTGTTTCTTATCTGCTGTATAACAACTTAAAGTCCATACAGCGGCCATAAAAACTGTCCAGTTCTTGTGCTAACATTTGGCACTCAGAACTTTGAAAGTGCTGATTCAGTGTGCCTGAGTTTTTATGTAAATATAATGAATTTGCCTGGCAAATATGAATGCCTGTAAAAGTCTCATGTTCACATGGTATCTTGAGAGGACATACATGCATTAATACAGTGTCATTAGTGAAAAGAACCTGTTCATGAGGTAGGCCAACTCTCTTTCTTGTCTTTGCTCTAAAAAGTTACATCCAACATCTGTCTGTCTGGTGTGATGCCATGCTGATGTGATGTCATCTTACTCATACCACATTGACCTCGCCTGAATTTCTGACTGGGAATTTGAGTGACCTTTATGTTGCACATTCCCAATCAGGATCTTTCCCTATTGCAGTCTGTTCCTAGTGCAATGAAATCTAGCAATTCTAGCAATTGGATATTAAATAATAAAGAATAAACACACAGAACTTCAGTGGAGTACAACAGTTATTGTTTGCCATGCTCAGTTGGCTAGTACAGCATGAAATGGCAATCATGCTTGAGGACACAGAAATTATCAAGATTGAGAAAGTGGAAATTAGTAAAATAATTTGAAACTGTGTGTCCCGTTGTGTTACATGAGTGCTTAGACAACTGTCAAAAACCAAAATTGGACATTAGCCACAAGATTAGTACATTACCAAAGACTAACTAGCAAACCTAGCTGGTAATTCCTCTGATTTGGTCCTTGCTGCAAAACCTCTCGCCTCAGTGAATTAGTGACCTGCTCTAAGTTGCTTATGTGGAAGCCCCATGCCGTCAAAATGGCTGCTGCTCTGACCATCCTTGAATGTTTAGTTGAAAGAGAAAGACCATTCTACTCCCTTCAAGCTGTGTGCATAAAGCATTCGATGTCTCAGAAACTGGAGTCAAAGCTCTGCAGTGGCTCACAGCTGCAATCAAACACCACTGTTGTTGCCTCTGCTGCTGTGACCTTTCAAAACTCACATTTTAACCTTTGACCCTGTTCCCTTTTACCTTGGAATGCTGGGTGTCGGCGCTCCACAGATATGGGCAAGCCCCGGCGCAGAAGTTCGCATTGTAGCCTTTGGGTTCATGGATCCACCTCCAGCCAAGGTCCTTCTTGAAATCGATGTAGAGCGATCGTAAGCAGCAGTTGTCCTGGACATTTCTGTGGGTGAGTGCAGAAGAAGGAGAGAAGTGAACTGTGGAGCAGCATGAACTCAGTCTGAAACAGAACCAAGTGCTGTGGATATATCTGTGCTTGACAAAGTTTTCCTTTCCCTGGAACACAAAATATCCATAATGACCATAATATGTCTGTGGAGTTTGGACAGGGCTGTTAATCAACACCAGTGGCTCAGCTACTGTATCACTTGGCAAAATGTGGAAGTTTCTGCCTTTCAAAACTCCCCTGGGCTTTTCATCCTGCATGACATTTTGTGTGACAAGTGCAATATTCAAGACGCAACAAAGGGATGTTGCTGTTAGAGACCAGAAACAAATCCAAAACAATCCAAAAACAAATGCAAGCGACAAAGCAAAGCCTTGTTCTGGCTCTGGAGTAAAAAGTAGCCATGGGCACTGTGAGGGAGACAATGTTTTTGGTGTCCTTACATGTCCCAACACTTTGTTGAACATCTTTAATATTTGAGTCTTATGGACATTTTCAAACTACTGTAGAAACTACTGTATCTGAGTGAAGCATCAGTCGCCTGGCTTTTTTTTTGCTCAGTGTCTCACACTTCTGATATGAAGCTTCCTCCCTTACTAGTCCAAGTCAATCGGCAACTGCGTGAACAATACTACATTTGTTGTCTATTAGATGCCCTGAGACTGAATTGATTTGTTTGACCAGATTCAACACAAGAAGGTAATCTTTTTATTATCTTAATATCCTATCTCTGACCAGGGAAATCCTCTCAGTGTGGTATGAGGATTTTAAGCTATTCAAAGCTTTTTTGTCAGTAGGCCATCAATGGAAAGTTTTTGAGTCTCATAATGGTACAAATACTTTTTGTCCCTAATACGACATACAACATTCAAGATGTTTTTTTCAGACAAGAAAATGGTCAAATTTGACAACTAAATATTGGCACAAAAATCTTGCTTTGCTTTCAAAAAGCTGTATTAGTTAAACCATAATCTTTATGTTTTGGTCTTCATCAAAGAAATCCCCCGGGACCAGCTAATCAGTCTGATCCAATACCTGGAGCAATAGGCAGCGTCCAGGGCTCTCTTGGATCGGTGACTCTTGTGCTGGGACTGCGACTGGGACTCCAGCCGGTATGAAGGCAGCAGCATGAGGAGCAGGTGTGGAGCCTGAGCGCTGTGTATCCGCTTATTAAACATCTTCACTTGCCCACCATGGATAAAGCTGTCATCAATACCTGGAAAATTGGCAAAAAGATGAGCAGGCTGCATATGCAGTGTGCATGCTTTTGCAATAATGGCAAAAGAAAAAAAATGGCATAAATGTTACTACTACTGCTGCTTCTCATCTGATAAACACGTTACTTAAAGGAAGTTTCAACCCTGAGAGCTTTGCAGGCATATGTAGATGTAACCATATACTGATTACACTTATACCATGGTCTCAATGAATACTCTTTTCTGATTGGCTTGAAGTTATCACTGTTCTTAATTCATCCACTTTACAAAGGCAAACCACCCACCACTTTGTGTCGGGTGGTTCTTTTCCTCCACATTGTTCTTTAAAACACCTACTTGCTGCTTATCCCTTACTTAGCATCCAGTGACTTAAAAAAAAACTCCATCTAACCATTTAATAATAAGAAGGAAAAAAAAAAACAGAATACTGTTATCAGAAACTGGAATACAACATTTCCCAAAATTCTCCACAGCACCAGTGGCCTGAGACACATGTACTTGGATGGCTAGCTCTGTCGCTGCAGAGTATGTTAGGGGTTAGAGTGACAACACAATGCAACAACAACACTCAAAAGTTGTGCTGCCTGTGGAAGTCCCCCTCAATCCCCCTGTAGTCTCTTCAGGTTCCAACTCCTAAGAATGATGTTCCTATTAGTGCCCCAGAATGAATTCTGGTGCACTAACAGGAACTTAAGATGTAAGGAAATTAAGATAGAAAACAACAACTGCAAGGTAAAATGGGCATATTTTTGTTTAAACACTGTTGATGTCTTTTATGGCTGAATCCTCCTTTAATACAGTCTGTCTGAAAAGTCTAGAATCACAGAAAATCACATGTTTAAACACTACGTTAAAAATTAGAGATAAACTTCACCTAATGTATGCGTACGAAATGGGGTATTACTATTCAGAGTCAAGACTTTTCATACACATATAAACATCTTACATATAAACTTTAATGAATCAAATAACCTGCAAATCGTGCCTCCAGCTCTTCACTCTTGTTGGGAATAATGTAGTTGTTTGATGGTACGAACGTGCAGCATGGACAGTGCAAGCTGATCTTAAATCCGCTGTTTCTGTCTGTGAGATGAAAAGAGTCACATAACAAGGTCATATGAGCAGAAGATTCTTTTTGATAAGTGATCCTTAATATTCTGCAGTATATTATGGATGTGATTATACACTTACCTCTGTGATTCAGCCATTCGCTGACTGCCTCTGTGACATCAAATGACAGCCACTCCCCCTCTGTCTGGGTTTGCACCACCTTGCTGTCAATATAGCGCTGTGTTGGGGACGTCAGGTCTTTGTGTCCCAAAATCTGTGCATAGGATGAGAGGATAAAATATAACATTTTCACCCCTCCTAACAAACTACACCACAGTTCTCTTGGAAGCGAAGGGAGACATGGTCTCCAGGAATCTCGGTGTGTTTTTATATCAACATAAAAACAAGAAGTAACGCAATAACGGCAACCTGGAGAGACCTTCCTGGTTGAACTATTCAGGTCTAGAAGTCTCGCTTTCGTCTCCCTGATCGATTGGCCAGGTCTGGGAGGAGCACTGGGAGCGGAAACAGATGCCGGACAGATCGCTGTTATTCTGCTGTCCTTCATAGCCATGTGTTTATGTTGGCTCATCTCTGCCTAATGTGTAAAACACTACTCCTGCTGCTTTTACTGAGATCTGCTGCTAGGGTTTGTGTGGGAAATCTGACAAAGAGAAAATAAGGAAAAAAGAGAGATAGGGGTGGAGGTAGACATTGTTGGAGTTAAGGGAAACAGAGGCTGGTGATGATAGCTTGGACAGATTCTGAAACTTCAGTAGAACTCAGTACCAGCACCTCTAGTGCTGGTACTGAGGTGTGGAGCATAGGCCCACGGTCACTGCTGTAATCGGTGACGCATAGGGGTCACCATTACTTCACAACTCTTATGATATTTTAAACCTGTACTAGGAAACTAGATGCTGGCAGTTCGAGATGGCAATGTTTGAAAAGTGTTCCAAATTCTACACCCATAAATCCTGTGAGGTGACGACAGTAAACTGCGCAAATCATGCACATGTTTACCTACTGGGTAAACATGAGCCGGCCCACAGTACTTTATACCAAAGGAAACCAAAGGGACAGGAGTGGCAAAAGATCAAATGTTGGTGAGACCAGTGTTCTCTGAATGGAGCTGTTCACTGCTGTGTAGAAGACAACTGGGAAGTCTGAAGTTTTGATTCACCACTTTCTGTGTGGAGAAGATTATCCACTGGTGACCAAACCAGATGCCAAGGCAATATGGGCAAACAGGGTGAGACTCTGCTGGTTGGGATTCCAGCTCCACTTTGTGTTTTAGACTGACATAATGGCAGTATTTCTACATAGAAAATCTTCCATGCTGCAGTTTTAAAGTTGCAATAAATTAGGTTTTTTTTATGGTCCTGTAGCACAAAATCACATCAATAGATCTGTGGGGGGTCGATAGCTTTGCTGATCAATACTTGTGACTGTGATTATTTAGCCAGGTGCTGATCGCAGTTCTTGTTTCCAGAATTACCGTGTTTCCTCAAAGAGTGGCTGAGGCCTTTACCTCAGCTGCAGAGGGTACCAGGCCTTTCCTGGAGACAGGCTTTTATTTGAGAGAGGCCTTTATTTCTAATTCCCTCTCTTTGAAGTATATTTGCTCATATTTTAGTACGATACCTCCTGATCCACTCCCGTTTGCCCTGTTAATGCTCTGTAACTGCATTGTGCTGTTAATACAAATTCAACACTTCCTGTATCGGTTTCAAATTAAAAACCCTGTAGTGTCTTTTCAGAGAGAATCCCTTCATTTCTTGAAAATGCTTTTATTGTGAAATATTTGTGAGGCATGTTGTGGAAAATTCAGTGATGTTCACGGCTCCTTAAAGTACTTCAAATAAAATTAGTGCCATCTTGTGGCACTTGTATGTTACTCCAAAATACAGTTTGACCGAGACAGCTGCAGCGACTTAACAAGAACGTGTTAAAATAAAAGCATGGCTATACTGTTGAGTTAATTTGATTAAAGCGGTTGGAAATGTACATTAATGTAGTATGTTGGGGGTAGGTGGGCGGAGCTACCTAGCATTCCTTCGGGCGATGGCCTGTTGCCTAGCCCCAGTTCATTGTGGTTTGTTTTCGCATTGTGTCAAGTAGACTCACATGTGCTCATCATTTAGTATGTGTGTTGTGTTATTCATTCTAGTAATAGTTTGACATTATCTGGGCAACGTGAGTGTCTTTGTGAATGGTGTAGTTCTTTCCTGTTGAGACAGTTTTTTGTTGTTATTTACTGGTTTCCACTGCTTCAAAATAAAAGGCTTAATGCCAAAGGAGTGAAAGCAGTGCCATCATTCCATAGATAAGCTAGCTCGCCACATTATGCTTACCTGGCATACACATTATACAGTAGGCACCTGTAGGGCTGTATAGGCCTTTATTTGTTTGTGTCAGCATCACTCTAGGACATTATTGGAGACCTGGCGTACCGGATTATTTGAGGAAATATGGTAACTTTCCAAGTCATACTCTGTTTTGGAAAACTTTCAACTGCTCTTCAGTGGCACAGTACTCAAAGCAAGTTACTCGTGTCCCAAGACAATTTGTTGGTTATTTCCCTTTTAAAGGAATAGTTCACCCATTTTGAAAAATGTGATATGATGTCACTACCCCACTAGCTGTTATGTAGGACAGAACCAAAACAATGATCAATGGCAAGCTATTTTCTTCTGCAGTCTAATGTAATCCTCCATGTGGACTGTGTGTGCATTAGTGATGTTAAACCTTCTTTGAATGGATTAAGGTGGTTATTTTTCAGAGTGTTAGCTGGGGGGAAGTCCACCTCAGTGGTAGGAGGCTAGCAGTTAGCATTTGGAGCATCCAGCCAGTATCCAGCACTCAGTAACAATGAGAGGAAGATAGCACCACTATGAAGTGAAATAATTTTTTAAGGTGAGCTAGCCCTTTAATGCCCCTTTAAATAATTCAGGGTAAAATCTTTAGGTGAATTTTGAGGATATTCATTAAGGCAAGGAACAGAATCATCCCCGACAGCTGAAATGTTTGGACGTTTTTATATGAGGTGTGAATTTTTGCTGTGTATACATGCGAATGAGTGAATGCGACATCTAGGTGATGGATATTTACAAGGTGGATGTTATCAGGTCTTCATCTCCTCAGAGCAAACTCTTTCCTCTCTGTACCGGCCCGTCCAGCCTCCCTCACACATTTATAGACGTTGTGTTTGCGTGAGAAAATCCCCCTGTTTGGAGCTGTGTTTAGCCCAGCTGTCATCCCCTGGTCTGGATGTAAACACAGCATGGGAACTGGCTGGTGCGGACAGGCTGACAGACAGACAGCCCAGGGCGACTACAGGGATAAATCTCTTCGCCTGAATTCTTCACTCTTTTACACTAACAAATAACACAGATTTGATCCACAGCACCCACCATGACTGCTCACATGAACAGCACAACACCCTTAATCTTTGACTGACTCTGTCTGTGTTTGAGTGTGCATTAAAGTAGTAAATCCTCAAAATCCTTGTCTTTTTGATTCTGTGTCAATCTTCAGTGCCAAGCGGTCATTGCTGTCATTGTTATTTTTGACCTGCCCCTCCTAGAGATCACCTTTGTCATCCAAACAGTGTTCAGTCCTACTGCAATGTCTTTTTCCATGGAGTCTGCAGTCTGAGCTTCTGTAGGTCTGTTCAGCCTCGTTGGCGGCCACTGCTGATGCTAACCATCCACTTCCTCTTCTGTTTATTTCAAACCGCTGCTGCTGTTGTCGGAAATGTAAAACATATCACCTCCAGTGCGCCAGAACATTTTTCCTGAGAAGAATCTACCAGTCACTGAGTATTCAGAGCTTCTATGAGCCGTCTCCAGGCTGTATCACTGTTCTGTTACATCATCTGTCAATAGAACACAGCGATTTATTAAAATGGCACTGTTACAAATTACCATTTAAAGGGTGGAGTCAGTGATTTTGGAGAGATCACCAGCCAGATTCAGTGTTCCTCTCACTTGCACTGCCTCCTCCCCCCCTCTACCCTTCCTCTCCCCTTCCCCCTGTCCTGTGCACGACCACCAGCGCCCCCTGTTGCTGAATGGCTGGAATAGTGTTGTGCGGCCCGGTCCAAGGGCTCTGAACAAACACTGTTTTTAATTTTTTTTTTTTTTTTTTTTTAAGGAAAGCTGCTCTGTGATGCAGGTCCAGGTGAAAGGGTACTTACCTGGTAGAGCTCAATGCGCTGCTCAGACACTTGGGCCTTGGTGTTTTGGAGACGGAAGATCCTGAGCTCTGCCTTCACCAGGTTTGAGGCGTTCTTCTCCATGGAGGACACGTCGAACGTCAGCCGCCTGAAGTACGGGTTGTACTGGGTAGGGTTGATGACATCTGAAACAAAGGAAGGAGACTGGTTGATCTCCAGGTGCATACATGAATGGGAGAGAAAGAGACACAGACAGGAAGTGACCGCGCCGTAGAGGGATGATATATCAATAGTGGCAATTTAATTTATCAGCAGCTGTGACCAAAGCAAACATAGATAGTCCAAAGGTTGACTGATCACAAGTGATTAATCATCACTATGAATTTGATCAAATCATGTTAATAATGATTTTATTATACAGAAATTGTCTATTTCCTCTACTTTTCATCTTCTCACTTTTGTGGGGTTTCTTTTACAATGTATTTTATTATGGGTACATTACAGTAGATGAGCACAAGTCTGAAGCTGCTGGGTCCTTCATGTCAAGAAACTGTCATGCCATATGACCAACTATACCTGAAATGTTAAAAACAAAAGCTTTGACAGGGGAAAAAAATACATTTGGTCTTTGCATTCCATAAGCAAACATTTGCTTAATAGATTAATGAATTTACATATCGTTAAAGTTACTGACTAATCGTAACAGCACTCCTGGGACCATAGATCATGTGAGAGAGGGAGAAAGAAGGGATTCTCTGTAACTCGCCGCAAGAAGTGAAAATAGTAATTTCAGAGCCACACAAAGACACTGATTTCACTCTGTTTGCCAGTAAAGCTGTGGTAATAATGACCTCATTTGAAATATTGTGTACTCACACAGGCATTAGGGTTAGACCAATGTATCGCAACAATATTTGTCTCTTTTTAAACTTTAAAGTGATAGTCCACCCAGTTTGAAAAATTCCTCCTCAACTGTTATGTACTTCCCCCCAGCTAGCATTCCTCAAAATAAGAGGAATGATACAGGAATTGCAGGAGTTTCCTAATCTTTCCTGATGCTGCTGAAAGGAAAAATATTGTTTACTTGCAAGTAAAAAGAATCTAATTTAAAGAGATTGAAGATTACCGCAAAGTATATCAGCTGTCACCGGCACTTTAACCCAAAACATTCCCAATGCTATCAGCCTTTGCCAGTCCCTAATGACCACACACTCTCGCAGTGTGTTTAGTGTGTAAGCGAGCGCCATGCACAGTAGCAGCAGCACAAGTCATCCTCACACATTACCAAGAACCATGTGTGTGAAAGTGTTTGACAGAAGCTTACACTGTAGGACTGGGGTGACACACTCAGCACTGACAGCTATGTGTGTTGCCATGTCTGACAGACTCGCGCACAAACACATGCAAAACGTAATACTGGAAACCATGTGTGCGGTGGAGCAGTGTTTGACAGTGTCCCACACCACGGTGCATTAGGAGGCCCGGAGGTCTTAAATTGATGGCTGTAACGTAAGGCAGAAGCCCAGGATTAGCAAGACACCGTGGTTTGTTTAGAGAGAGTATACAACCACAGCAACCATCAAGACAGATGGACTGAGACCAGCTGAGAGAGAGAGAGAGAGAGATTTATGGTGTAGTGCATATTTTCAAACCAAATAAGTTATGACCTCAATATGGTTTGAATACATAAACTGGTGTTTGTTGTGTTTTTGAGTGTGTATTTTGTATATATGGCTTTGGTAACAGTGTTTCTGATTAACAGCCGTGACAGTTTCGTAATTGAGTTGATTTGTGAGGGCGAGAGGGAAAACGGTGAGAGAGAAACCAGGAGAAACAGAGCGAGTATCACTCAGTCGTTTGAAGAGCGATGAAAACAGCTGATGCTGGTTTCTCGATGCCAGTTCTACCTCTTTTTGACCAAAGAGCAAAGGAGAGCAAAAGAAAGAAAAGAAGAGTGGATTTTGAGCGACGAGACAGAGGAAACACACTGCAGCCAAGCAAATCCGGTGGAAGGCTTTACTGTGTCTAATTCAACCTCTGACCCTGTTTGTCCAGCCAACACTCGGGACTCTCACAACCACCTATGAAATACCTCTGCTGGTGTTATGTTTCAGCACAGCCATCTGCAGCCTCTCTGTCTGTCTGTCTGTCTGTCTGTCTTCTATCTGTCTGTATGGAGCAACGTGTCAAAATTAGAAACATTGTGACCATCAACACAAGGTATAAAATGATGTAAGGCAACCTAGCAGCTAGTTGCATTTGTTGCTATATTTTGGGACTTTTCAGGCCACTGATGACTTTATTTCTAAAAAAAAAAAGTTACTGTCAGCAAATCTAGCAACTCTGTGACTGATGGGGAACCATGTTCATGTGCTGAATCTGTCTAATCTAAAATCGTCTGATGATCACAGCACTTTCCATACACACTGCAGCTCTGTCCCCCCACAGCACATGGAGACTGTAGTTAATATACCGCTACTTTTTGAGAAGCCAGCAGCTATTTTCCTTTGAAAAGAGTAGGCAACTATACCAAATTTACATCCGTAACTTACAACAAAGACGTCCAACAAAAAATATGCAATTTTTAAAGAGATAATTCACCCATTTTGAAAAAAAAATTACATTATTTCACTTCCCCTCCAGCTGTTCTGTAGGACAGTAGTGGTGCTATCTTCCTCTCATTGTTACTGAGTGCTGGATACTGGCTGGATGCTCCAAATGCTAACTGTTAGTCTCCTGCCATTGAGCTGGACTTCCCCCCAGCTAACAGTCATAAAAATAACTACTTTAATCCACTCAAAGCAGGTTTAACATCACGTTACAAAACTACAGTGCACATACGACTACTGAATGCACACAAAGTGCGGTTTTGCTCGTTTCTGTTTATTAACTGTATTTTTTCCTGTTATCGACAGAACTTCTGCACTTCCTGTAACAATCAAAGGAAGATGGCACCACTACTGTCCTACATAATAGCTAGGGGGGGAAGTTGAATGATATAAAGCTTTTAGAAATGGGTGAACTATCACTTAGAACTCAACGTAAGACTCAAAATCAAACCATCTGCAGATTTCAACTGACAAGACCTACCTTATCAGGAGCCAAGGGAATTTAAAGTGAATGTTGCACTAGCCAGTCAAACAAAAGCTATCTGAATTATAGAGAAAATGGAAAAAAAATCAACCTTCCACTGCAATTGTGGTGAAAACTAGTATCAGCAGGAGCAGTAATGGGGCATCAGCTGGTCTAGAAAAGTTATCAATGCAGGAATCTCAAAAAGGGCCTCATGAAAATCTGCAGTCTATAAGACATATCAGGAAATGGATACTGATGGTAAGCATCAAGCCAATTCAGTGCTACACCGGTTGCCTGTGGGAAGCCATTAACCTGAATAGACTGTAATGCAGTTCTTTGATCAAATTCCAGGCGCATGAATATGTTTGATTATTATCCTTCTAATCTTTCTGCTCTCTGGTGGGCGACCGGTGGCCAACACTAACCGGTGCACAGTGCGACCAGAAGAGGCAGATGAGCCAAGACTAACGATGCTCTTGCTCGTTTCCTTCCCATCCGTCAACAGAGAAAGTCACACTTCCAGCTCCCAGCGGGCCAGCTTAAGGCGGAGTGTTTACACAAACTGCTGCTCAGCCTCATGAATGAGTCTGCTGTGCTGGAACACAACACTGGCTGCATTGACCAGAGGTTCAGGGGAGGGCTACAGCCGATACACACTGTGGACAGTGGACGCACACACACACACACACACACACACACACACACACACACACACACACACACACACACACACACACACACACACACACACAGCCAGTACCAATACTTTAACTAACACACCAATAGAGATATGAATTAGGAAGTTTATTGTAGGGAGGAGAGCCGAGATGATGTAG
>OMLB01017771.1:4235-20605 GCA_900302555.1 Myripristis jacobus
TCCCACACATGATCTAGTTTTTGATGTGGACGTCTCCATAATGCTAATTCTGTTGTCCAACCCACACTGACTCTGTCTTCCATGAAGCATTTAGTGAAGCATAATCTGCACAGACAGCTGTTTAGATCACACAAATATCCTGCGGTATATAGCAGGATAGCACATACATGCTATCTATCTATTAAATGTATCAGTCTACACTGACACTGCTTTTTTTGTGCTCTTGGAGTTTATTTTTATCACGTTTGGTGAGGTGGAATCTGTGCAGACAACTGTTTAAATCACACAAATCCCCTACAGCATGTGTGAACTTATTAACCACGTCTGCATTGACTGATCAAGGCTCCCAGTCTGTTTCACTACCAGAAGATTCCCCTCACTTACTATGGTGGGCATGGAAATAAAATCAGTGAATCAGTACACACAAACACTGTTGATTTCTTCATATGGAGCTGACATGAAAAATATTTAGGTTTGGTAAAATTTCTGCTGTCAGTGAGGCTGGTGAAGGCAGGTTAGCAGGTTTAACCCTCCTATTACCTTCAAATTTACATCATTTTATCAGTTGGGAATGTATATAGTAAAAATTGTTTCCCACGTTTATGTGTCAGGTACTTTATGTGTCTTGCTGATTATCTAAATAGTCAACAAAACCCATGTCAATCGTGTATTTAGAGACATCACACATTGAATGGGGTCAAATTGACCCCAAAGATAATAAGAGGGTAAACTGGTACAGAGAGAAGGCTATGTCAAAATCATATTAAATTAACTGTACAGTTGGAATAAAAGCCAGAGTCAAAGTGTGATGAAACAGAGGGACTGCATGCTGTAGTTGTAGATTTGTGTGGTTTATCAACCATGTTTGGACATCTGTGCCGTCTCATCTGCCTGTCAGCAGCAGCTCCTGTAGAGCTGAGTGGACAGCGGCCGGCCAACCTGCCCTCTCCAGCCTGACTGACAGCACAGCCAAACTCGTTTTTATGCAGCTCCATGGGAAGAAATCAACAGTGTTTGTGTGTATTGATTCATTGATTTTATTCCACGCCCACCGTAGCGAGTGAGGGGAATCTTCCTGTAGTGAAACAGACTGGGAGCCTGGCTCAATCGATGCAGACGTGGGTAATAAGTTCAAAACACACACCGTGGGATATTTGCGTCACGTAAACAGCTGTCTGTGCAGATTACATTTTGTTGAACGTGAAAAAATAGACTCGAAGCGTAAAAAAGCATGTCAGTGTGAATTGATACATTGAATAAAATAGAAGTGTTTCTGCTCTGTGAGAAGCGCAGGTGGCGGATGCCAAAAATGCTTTCAGTACAGGTTGGCTGTTAGGCCTGCTGGTATCAGTATCAGCCTTCAAAAGCCTACATCAGTCAAGGCCTACACTACATCACCGAGCGTCCTAACATCCCTTCCCTAATGCTTCTTTTTATTACAGCGTCTCAGTGCTGCACTAAAAACTCAGCCAGCCATGTAGCATTTTCATGTCCGAGATCTTTATTCCTCTTATTCCTCCCCATTCCGGGTTTATCTTACTCTTACTCATCATCCCCAGTGATCTATGTTTCTTGGCCTTAATGTGCTTGCTACACTGCTTGCACTGACCCTGTTTAACACCTCTTTCCTTATCCCTCCTTACCTCATCCTATCTCTGCGCTGACTCTTTTCCCAGTGGTCCCAACCTTAGCCGGGCCCTATTTGTTGTTTCCTCACAGACACTTTCATTAAGATGATGTCAGGATAGACTCAACTCATTCTGCATTATGTTTACTCAAGGAGATACAGGGCGGCATGTCTTTCTTCTTTTCCACGATATTACCGGGCTCAACAAGCCTCTCACAGGGGGAAAAAAATAAAAATACCAATAAAATGGAATAAGATAAGACGAGCGTGTGGCAGAGCAATGTTGTTTGTAGAGTTCTATACATCTAGGCCTCTAAATCTAGACTATGGATTTACTTTGTTTGTCAGCAGATGGGCGAATTTTGCGGATCTGCAAATAGTTCAAGATACTCTGTGCATAGTGCAAAAATTAAAATATTTGAAACTTGTGGGAAATGACAGGTTGAACGCATCCAGTTTACAGCAAAACTTTGACAAAACTTACAATGACATTTGCTCCAGAAAGTGAGCGGCTCTGCGTTTTCGCTTTCTTTTTCGATTAGCAGAGCAAAAATAAAACAAGGGTTGATGTATGCAATAAGTATAATTATATTCTGGTAGGGGGCATGGGCTTAATGACAGCCTAATCTACACCTAAAGTCAACAGCAATCATTCAAGGTCTGTTGCGCCGGTCAAAATTGATTTTACAGAAAACCATGAGCTGTGATACTTTTTCCT
Source organism: Myripristis jacobus (assembly GCA_900302555.1). Classification (NCBI taxonomy): domain Eukaryota; kingdom Metazoa; phylum Chordata; class Actinopteri; order Holocentriformes; family Holocentridae; genus Myripristis; species Myripristis jacobus. The sequence goes on from OMLB01017771.1 coordinate 6,581, forward strand.
TTCTCAAACTAATAATGCGCGTTAGGAATGGTGCATTTGTGCCGTGTGTATCTGTAATTATCGGACCTGTTGTGCATACAGTACATTATTGAGCTGTCATGCATCAGTTTGCAGTGATTTACTCAGTCTCTAGGAACATGCTGCACTCACTCCACTGGCAAATGCGAAGCCACATCAGAGGCGGTTACTACAGAAGTGCTATTCAGCTTTAATTCTAGTCATATTGCATTCCTAGGTGGGAGACATTAAAAGTGCATTTGGCTTTTTCAGCCCCCACATTCCTACACACCTTCCTGTCAGCTGTCAGTCTCAATAGATTCTTCTTACTATAATTACTCAATACCGTGGTGGAGTAGCAGAGCAAATCAAGCATGGAGAATGAGTTTACTGACAAGGACCTTCACAAGCGTGATATTTCTTTTGTCACCGCTTGTTTTGTCTCAGACAGGTCTTTTCAAAGTGCAGACAGTTGCCAGCCTTTATAGTTATATCCTAATCTGTCTTCTGCATTACACGCAGCACAGACTCAGCCAGGTACTCTCTGTAAAGAGCCAAGAGGTGGGTTGAAGCTGGATCAATACTAAAGCAATTCCACAGGATATGTCACAGTTAATAAGTATGTTGAGATTCCTTATTACGACGGGCCTCAGAATGAGGTTTGGGAACACCAAGGTGTCTTTGGAAAGGTTTCCAGGGGGTTCCAAGCCAAGGGGAAAACAATTAATTTTACGACTGTTTCATCAGAAATGATCCCAGCTTGAGAATATATGAAAATGTCTTTCAACTCATAGATTTTACAGTCAAAGCTGTTATTTTCCCATAGAGCAGTGTTTACAGTTTTACAATTCATTATTAAATCAACAACTAAAATCTTCCCATATGTGTCCCTGGGACAAAATCTTTTATCTAATGAGGGTTTGTAGCACTAATGCAGTATTTGTCTATTTGTCTATTCTTTGGAGAAATACAAACTCATAATACTTACCTGTCATAAGAAGTAATACAAATAACTTTAACTACATTGTAGTATGTAGTTTAGATCAGAGTGTCCCAGCCCAGTCTTCAAGTCTTGCTTGATCCGCAAGTTTTTGTTCCATCTTTACCGTCACACACCTGATTCATGCTATTCCATTCAGGTAGAGCTGTTTCAACTGCTCAGCCAGTCAACATTAAGCTCTTAATTGGATCAGGTGTGCAAGAGTTGAGCTGGAACAACACAACTTCTAGGACAGGAGGCACTTGAGGAGTGGGTTGGGGGATATTGGCTTAATTACTTGCTGAAACCACAAATTACATTTTTGTCAATAAATGCGATGGATGAATTCCAAGTTTCTAGAGATAGTCTTAATTTTTTCTCTAATTTGTAACTGTTTTATAGATGGGTGGATGTAGATAGTGAGGAGAAAAGAGAGACTGGAGAAAGTGCAACATTGCCCTCTAGTGGTCAGCAATGTCTCTACAATAATGAACATTTTTGTAAAAGAAAACGCCACTAAAATCCATTTTAATACACACCCATACTCCACAGAGAATGAGCTCTGAAGATTCCTGGTCATAGTTTATGCAGCCCAATAGTTTATATCTCAGTATCTTTATATCTCAGCAGCACAGTCATGAGTCATATTTCTGTCATGTCTGGCTTGCTCATGTGCTCAAATATAAACACAGGAATATATGAGGACACCTTGGTAGCTCATCTGGCAGAACATGTACCAATTATAAAGGCTGAGTCCGTACTGCAGCGTCCTGGGTTCAAACCTGAGGCCAGGCCATTTGCTTTATTTTTCATCCCCTCTTGCCCCCTGCCTTTCCTGTCTCTCTCTGCTGTGACTGGCAAATGAAGCAGAAATGCCAAAAAACACAGGACTGTAAGAGACTTCTTCAATTTGGTGGAATCCCCTTTAGCATGCTCCTGCTGGAGTCAAATTAAACTCTTGGAACACAGTCTCTATGCTCCAGTTGCAGAGCCTATATGTACATACAGTATATATCTGCTTTCTATGTTCTCATACTTGATGTCCATGTTTGTCAGAGGTAATGTGACAACACCAGGGGGAGACAAAGACTGCTAAAGTTTTGCAAAGATGCTGGCCCAGTTGTTCTCACATAGCTTCAGATTAGACCAATGTGATGTGATGTGCACAGTGTAGTCCCTACCCACACATTAGTGCTCAAAAGGAGCACCGTCAGTACAAATTTACCCAGCTGAACCTGTATTTCATCCCCAATTTTAACGGTTTTAATGCAATTAAAGAACTTGTAGGAACTGAGTGATGCTTCCCATTTTCTGTGCAGTAGGCCAAATCCACTCTAAATTTCACTCACACATAGTGCTGTGGTCTCAAGTGTGCAATCTGTTATTTCCCTATCCATTACCTGTCTGGGTAAGCTTTTTCTTCTGAAAGTGATTGAGTGTTGTTAAAAAGCCCAGCAGACAGTCCAAGCCACCAATAGTGGTTCCAAGTGAAAAAAGGATTTGATTTGCTGTCTAGGCTGAAAACACATTGCTTTTATAGAGACCTTGAGACAAAGAAGCCTGGCACTGATGAATACAAGCACTGCCTCTCAGCTTGCTATCACTTCCATATATCAGAGCAAGACATTAAAAAGCTGTTAATGTTTCAATAAGCAAACAAAAGGTGTGTTCACATTTTTTTTATTTTGTTTTAGTACAACAGTTCAAGTCAACTAGTTACTGTATCTATTAAGATGCCAAAGTGTATTGCTCTTTTGCATTCCATGTGTAGACCCCCGTTCCAGTCATGTCCCAGATGGCATCCATTTACATGTCTGGCAAAGTTGATTCACAGCTATACAGCAAGAAGTCATGTGCTTTGAGATAAACCCCCATAATCTTACAAAAGCAAAGAACAGCAGCGGCACAAACATGATCTTTAGGAGCAAAACTAGCATATTCTGGGTAGCAAAGCTGCACTAAACACCTGCACCTAAAACAGCTGACACCTTGATCAAGGCGTGTGCTACTTTTTAAATAAGTGCCAACAACAGGTGTGGTTCACAAGGACATTTCCAAAACGCACTATGGAATAGGCAGGGATAAGAGACTTATGCATAGAAACATGCTTCCTCAAAAGGATAAGTATACACTGCTAATTTTTAAAAGGGCAGAAGCTGCATTGACAAGCTACATATCCTAAATGGATTAGACTCAAAAAAGGGGGGAAATGATCCACATGTAAAACCAGCGCAAGTACACTTATAGCAGGAGAATTGAAAAAATTCACAAAGTGGAACTTGTTTTTCTTATTTCAAAAAGGTGGGTAGTGAACACAACAAAAATACTGGCCATCAAACAAAAAATAAATCAATCTTTGGATACGTAAAAAACCCTATACAATCCCCAATTTGTAAAGTTCAGTCTTCTGAGGTGCCCTCTTTGGTTTCCTTGTTCTTTCGCACCTCTTCCAACTTCTTGTCCTAAAAACACAGAAAGAGATTTAAAAAGTTAAACACTAAAACATTCTACTAGTAAAATCCTGTAAAAGCAGCCATTTGATTTCACCCAAATACAAACCTTCTCCTTGAATTTCTCATTCATCGCTGCCATAATTGCTGTGCGGTTCTCTTTGTTGGCCTCCATCTTCTGATTGAGCTTTTCCTCTGCCATCTTGCTGAAGTTGTTGTTTTCCTCCATAGCTTTCTGCAGCACCTCCTTTTCATGCTCACGCTTCTCAGCTAAGTGCTTCAGAACCTCTGCTTCATGATTCTAGAAAAGCATAATTTAAAAAGAAATTACATCCCCAGCCCAGACAAAAAGGGAAATGCACAACTGAAATAGTGACTAGTATACATCATTACAAGTATGTTATATATTCAAGTATCCAGGACCCATGGTGATGCCCTTTGGGGCGTAATGTTTGTAGAAGGGACACAATCCTACCTTGCGTCTCTCCTCCGCAGCCTCCAGCTTCCTCTGGATCTCCTCCAGCGAGACATCCTTCTTCTTGGGAGGAGACAAGGGGAACTCCCCCTTGGCATCTGGAGTTGGAGCCCCCAGGATCACCTCAAAGGCCTGGCCAGAGGCCCGCTTGTCTAGCTCCTTCACCTGAATATCTAAAAAAAAAAGTTCAAAGGGTAATTACATTAGAGCACCTTGAAGCATGAATCTAGGCAGTAAAAAGGACATTGGCATTATATAACTCACCGCCAGAGGATGCCATCTTTATAGTGCACTGTAGGTCAATAAACCTGGAGGGGGAAATATAGAAAAATGTCAATTTACTTTGAAACACTCCCTGATGAATTGACATCAGCAGGTGCCTCCCTAACACAGGCCACTGGCGACCTCTAGTGGATTTCTCTCACAGCCGTTGCCCATGTTTCTAAGTAGTGAACACAGCTTTGAACACAAGCCAAGACAAAACAAGGCTTAGTAGCGACATCCACTGGCCGCCTTCGGCACTACATGCAACCACCGCCCATCAATCCACACAAAACGCACTGGCACTCAGTGACTGCATGGTACATCGACCATTGTTTATCTTTCAACTTGTGGCAGCAAAGACAATCCGATCAATCTAAAAATCAAGCAATCGCGTTATTACATGCGAGGCGAGCTGGGCCTGTTCCAAAGCCTGTCGGGCTGGTTGTTAATTAGCAACCCACCAGCCACCTTTTGTTGAAACAAAAGGCTGTGACCAGGGTGGGTGCAGCAGGCGGTGCCAGGTGTAAGAAGGCCTAGCCTCGGCCTACTAACATGCAATATTTACCCATTTGGCATCAAATTTCTGAGCAATGAGCAAATCGAGGGGGAGGATAATCTACATGGAAGCACCTGTTCCTTGCACCATGTGTCTGAGCTGCAGGAGGCTGGTGGGGAAGGGGAAAAAAAGACATTACCACCACAGCCCAACAAGATGGCAGAAAGATTGCAAGACGAATTCGAGCTCGGTGCCCAAACGGAGCGTGGTGTTGCAAACAAAGATTTGGCAAAGAGGCTGAAATTTAACTAATTTACCACCAAAACCTCGCAATAGACGTGAATATCTGGGGCAAACTGTCGCGGTGCCAGCCAACTGACAAGCCATTATTTGCCCTAGTGGTTTAATATGAGTTCAGTCACCAAACGCGCTTGGAGGGAAACACTCCTCCCACCCCCTTTGTGATTTTTCTTTATATTAATTCAAAGTGCGCTTTGAGCGTATTACTTTCTTTGCTCTCAATAGTACTTGAACCAGCGTTGCCACATCAAGCATGCTGTCCCTCTGCTATGTGTAGTGCCCACACCTTGCCATACCAAACTGACGCCCATGCATGCTTGGAGGAAAAAAAAAACATTTTGGCCAGTGATGCTGGCATTGATTTGGTTCAACAGAAGCTATCCGCTGACTTAGAGAATTACAAGTCGACAGTGGCCGTTTTTTCCCCTCCCTAATTCTGGCTCAGGTTGTAGGCTGTTTCAGTGAGCGGCTGGTGTCATTAGCACACGCATAACAAGCAGGATGAAACAAAGGCGCTTTTGACAGCAACGTGACAGACAGCTGCAAACAAAGACAAGCTTACGGCAGGCTCCTTCCAACGGCAAATGTCGAATAACGGAACTTCAACGATTAAAATGCCGCTCTGACAACAAAGTGGAGTGTGAGAATAAAGAAAAACGACTGGTTGTCGTTGCAACCAACTAACATTATCGGTGTGAAAAGAAGGCGTCCAAGTCTAACCACGGCTGTGTGTTTTCTGGTCGTCGGTGCCAACTGTGCCAGCGTCTCCATCCATACAATAGGCTAACAGCCCCTCAACGAGCCACCACACAAACAACTATTAACAAGCACCGTTACCGTTTGACCTCTTTGTTAAAATAATCCAATCGAGCAAAAAAGGCTTTAACTCAAGTCAGGTTCAACATATCCATCATCACCGTCAGCCAGGCACAAAGGTAATGTTAGTTAGCTCTCAAGCTATAGGCGCCACACGCTGATTCCAAACAAAAAAAAAGCAAGACGCCTCGAAAATACTCGCTAGAAGTAACACTTAAATCCTAAAAATATTCTACACGTCTTGATTTAAGTCCATTACACGGTCATGAAAGTGGATATGGTCGTTCTGCGGGCAGAGAAAAAAATATCCTATTGAGTTTTTGGGTTTAAAAGATGCTGTCTGTCACACCCACCTTCAAGAGCCGTGGATGCTGAACTCCTCTCAGCCAGACTTTGCCGCGAGTTCTCTGCGCGAGCGCGGCACGCTCGCTCATAAATGGACCAAAACGGGTGCCGTCACGGCGTTTGCTGCACTTTCATTGGCTGGCTCGTCGCTCCATGGCGCTCCTGGTAAGTGTAGTTTCTGTGGCTCCTAGACGTTTGAATTTGTTTGATCCAATCGTTGACAACGAGCTTTATTTTTACTCATTATGATGCGCAACAAAGGACAATCACAGCAGGGAACCAGAAAGACCAAGCCGATAGTTAGGTGACCTAACAGTAATAATTAAAAACACTGACCGAATATTCATACAGTTATATGAAATCATTTTACATCTAAATAGGTTACAGATAGAGGCAGGCAGACAGCAGGTGGTCTTGAAAGCAAGTTAACCCATGGGAGTCTACTGGGAGAGTGAGCCACAGCGCAGTCTCTCTGATGTTACTCTGCTGATACCCGCCAGTGGTTTTTACTCTATCAGCACACATCTCCTGCTTCATAATTTAACCAAGATGAATTAGCAATAGAAATTGGTGGATGATTTAAAGGCAACAGCGGTACTTTTTTGAGAAATATGAGCTTGATAAATGCTAGAGGTAGATGCTCCTCTGGCGCTATAGGTCACCACTATGATGTAGGCTTCATAATCCTGTGAATTTGTACCTGTATTGTAGGCGACAAGGTCACATTTTATGACATGTCAGTCTTGCAGGACCAATTTTGCATACTTTAGTAACTGTCAAAAACTGCATGACTGAAGAAAAAGGTTTAATATCACTCTTGACAATAACCTTTCAAAGGTCGGGCAGGATGCTGGAGCCGGGTTGAACTTCAATTTTGAAAATGTTTGAAGTAAACTGTTTGCAGTGACATGATTTGTGACCAGGGACTAAATATTTCAGGTCTCCATGGAATGCCTGAACTCATTTTGGTTAAAAAGCCTACTTTTTATTTCCAAGAATCTTCTGGAGATGTAAATATTCAACAGTGCCAAAGTGGTCATTTAAATTGAGGGGCAATAACATCATGTTGCACTGACATCGAGTGCTGTAGATTGAAAAGAGGAATAGAATGGAATAGAGAAGAATAGAACAGAAATCTCCAAGATTGTAACTTGCCTAGCCTATTTTGAATCAGCTTTTCCTGTTTCTCCCTCATATTTGTTGGCATATGCTCTCCACTGTCTCTAGATTTCAAATAGACCACATGTAGCCTCCCTCTTTTCCTCTGTCCTGACAAATTCATGGTCAAGACAGGGACAAGGCAGGGAGGGAAAAATTCTCTGTAATCCTCCTGCAATGCTTCCTGAAACGCTGACTTTAGTGTCTCTGGGTTAAAATAATAATGATAGTATTTTAGTCTGTGCAAATTCAGCTAAGCACAGTGGCTGTTGTTCCAACAAAAATGTTACCTTGTGTGTCACTGCCTCTTAATTTATTCAGTGTTCAGCCCAGCTCTAGGCCTAAATGACACGAATCTTCATGGTTTCTGCTTCTGAATGTTTCACATGATCCTCTAATAAAACACTCCTTATGCAAATGCCTGTGGTGGGACTGAATTCAGCTTCAGTCGATGTAACCCAGACTTTTTGATTCCGCACTATTTTTAGCTTAACATTATTCTGACGGCAAGAGCAGCAGCAGTGTTACTTTGCTTTTTGTTGAGGCAGAGCGATGCTGAAAATATTTGAAACCTTCGGGCTTACAGTTAGATCTATTTTTACCGTTGTCATGTCAATGTGTTTTCATGTCTGGCTTTTGAATTGGGCCACTAATTTATGTTTTTGACAACGACACTTTCATTGGTATGTTTCAGCAGAGCCAGAGAGGGAGTCGATCAGTCCACACTGCACATCCAGTGCATGCAGAGCCTCTTCTTCTGCCCCCCCAGGTCACTGAGTGAAGCCCTGGGTGGACTGACTTGATTGTTACAGACAGCCTGTAGACATTCAGGCTGCTGCAGTTTCACTCTCTACAATGGCCGAGTCACCCGACAATGTTGCAGGGTTTTGCCATGTGAAGTCAAACACAATTACTCCGGTCATTATTCAAACATAATTACTCACAGTGGTCAGTATGAAGTATAAAGATTAGAGAAACTGGCCTGTGATCTGAAGGTCACCAATTCAAATCCCCACACCAGCTGAGTGGGGAAGCATTGGTGGGGAAATTGCAGGAGTAACATTCTCCCTTGCCCTTGAGCAAAGCACTAAACCTCCCAGCTGCTGTATAGCTACTTATACCTGTTTTTGACCAAAATTGTTCTAGTTCTTGATCCAGTTCCATTCGGGAACTGGATCAAGGTGCTTACTAACTAACTAACAACCACAAGTGGAACCACTGTGACAGAGGTGTTGCTGGGTCGCTGGCCACTGACTCAGGCACTGCTGTGACTGAATTCAGCCCCAGTCTGCTAGTTTGCTGGTCTATGAGCCAGACTACTGTTGGAGACTTCATAATATGCCCCCATCTCACCCCACCTAGCGTTTTTTTCACTAGGTCCCATTCTCTATACTCCTGTATTCGAACAAATCCAGTCTTCACTAACTTTTCCGCAATTCTGAGATACAAATAACTTTTTGTAATACTCCCCTCCATATTTTCCTGAAGTTCAGGAGACGTCCAAATTGAATGCAATGGTTTTGTTTCTTTGGCAGAACACTGCAAACTCTTTGAATTCTCCACTGTCTCCACCTTTCCCAATAGAATAATACACACCCACGCTTGTTGTCGTTACAGTTCTCACTTCAGGTAATACTGTTTTTAGGTTCCAGCTGGGAACCAACTTATTTTTGGTTTTGAAGTGCTCAGAACAGTTCAAAACTGGGTTTGTGAGCTGCAACAGAATCATTCCTTGTTGGTCAAGAAGTTGGGCACTATTAGAAGACACTAGATGACTTCTTCTACTGAGCAGCTTCCAGTATGAATGTGTATAACTGAGTGTGATGCAAGATGCTGGTGAAGAGGCTGGACATAAGTCAGTTTTCCCTGGAAAAAAAAAAAAGATTAAAGGTACACAAAACTAAGGGTTGACTAAATGAGACCAGCTGACAAAAATGTGGAATTTGTTGTGATTTGTGATTGAATCGGGCCGACAGTGACAACCATATAAGCTCAGCATTCAAGTCTCTTGCTTATCACACAATTTTTGTGTGATAAGTGTTGAATCTAACTGGTCCTCACTTCCCTGAAATTTTACATAGTGCACCTTTAATTATATGCATATGCCTACACAATACAGCCCATTGGCTTGCTGTTAAAGTTTGACTCAACCACATCTTCCATTCCATAAATCATAAGAGCATCGCAGGTGCTGTGTACGAGTACAGTTTCTGTATATTTCAATACAAGCCTGGTGTGTCATGTGTCTTAAGCCCCAATTTGATTCGGTCAAGCAGCTCTGCCTAAACGAACGGGAGCAGATGGTCTTCAGGGCCTGCCAGCATCCGTCTCCCCACTAACTGGATCTCTGTTGCCTCACAGGACAAAGACAAGTGAATGAGACAGAGCTGGGTAGGGCAGAAGGAGGCACGGGACAGGAGGGTTGTAGCTCAGTCCAGTGGCAGCACAGGCTCAAATCTGCAGATGTGTGTCTGTGTGGGTGTGGAAGAGGATTTGGGTCTGCTGTGTCTGGGGGAGTGAGGTTTTAGCGTTTGTTTACGCACATGTGTTGTGTGTCGCTCGATTATCTCCGTATCTCTGCCCCGACGCATTCGGCCCCTTGTGGCGGAGATTTAGGAAATCAATTATGCTATTCAGGTCATTGCTGTCGCTGAATTAGGAAATTTGCATAGCCATTTGTACTTGACAATGCATTTTTTCACTAAAGCCAAAACATTATGTCCCCATCCAAAAATTACACAGAGGAAATTATTCATAATCAGATCAGGAAATAAAAACAGGTTGCTCAAAAAACAAAACAAAACAAAACAAACAAAAAACAGGTTGTTCGAAGTGATAAGTTTACAGGGGGAAACAGTTGCTCTGATTTGCTCACACTGTCTCATAAAGATTCATACATTGTGGAAGTATTGGAAAATGCAGTTGAAGGCTATCTGACTTCAAGCAGTGAAGTGCATGGGGTTAACTGCATGAAGACTTCAAAGCCTCATGATAAAAGAGAGGACAACTGGTTACATGATAAGGAACACGGGGGGTTATTATTATTATATGGATCTCCTATCAGGCTGCCACTGCGAGGGGACTTTCCTGAGTTAGTGTCCCAAAACATGCACACACACTCACTCACACACACACCCTTCCTACACATGCGAGCAGCAGCTGATCCACAGGAAGCATATCTCAGTAAGACGGCGGAGTGTGGCTCTCCTTTCAGAGGCACTCAGCCATGGCAGTGTATGCTGTGGCAGGGGCTAGAAGCATGACCCATTTTTTGGTGCACACAAGCACAGCGTGGGCCATTTTATCTCCCCGTGCACAGTGGCAGCAGGAGCCAATAGAGTGCGCTGGGAACAGGGACCCGGGAACCCTCCATGTTTCTAGGCTGCACCTCCTTTGGATTGTAAGCGTCCTGATTGGAAGCCATTGTATTTTGAGTCCAGAGACGCTTGGACATTTAGAGAGGAGGCTTATTATACAGAGATTATTAAGTATACACTCATAGTTTAAAGGCTGGCATCCAAATAAGGTTATGATTTAGAAATACAGTATCTCTGTCAGATGTGCAGCACCAGAAAAACAATGACATTTGCCGCTTTAGTCATGATCCAAGCTGATTGCTCCTCCCTCTCTGCCTTTGGGATATGTACCACCAATTTACCAGGAACAGTGATGGCCTTTTTGTAAATATTGCATGCAGTATGATGCAGTATGTCTCCTGTCACCATGAAGCTAAATGCATAGGCCACTCATGTAGGTACAATGATAACTTTTATGTAACTGTGGGTTACATAATAACCAAGTCAGCTGCTCCCATCTCTGGGAGGCTGGAGGCTGTCTAGAAGTGGTTTCAACATCCCTGCCCCCACCCCCCATTTAAGCACTGCAACCATGTGTGTGTGCATGTGTGTGTGTGTGTGTGTGTGTGTGAGAGAGAGAGAGAGAGAGAGCGAGTTCCTCACGTGTAGAATGTGGATATGTAATCTGCTCTTCATTCAGAACAAGGGGATAATTGGCACCTTTATGTAAAATCTTATTGCAAGCTAATCAAACTAAAAATACCTTGTTGGCTATTTATGACACAACGGTCGCAGCAAATCATCATCATCATCGTCATTGCCATCATCATCATAAATTTAATTTGTCCTACATTTTCATGTTGTCAAAGTGCAGTTACAATTAAAAAAACAACAACAACAACAACAAACAAACATAATACTCAAAAATTATGTAAATAAGTTACAAAAAGATACAATCAAAGATAAAAAAAAAACGTAAACAATGTCCTGAAAATTGATTAAAAGAGAAACTAAAGTAAGTTTTGGGATATATGTATTTCATATTTTTGATTGCACATAAATGATATAGCTGGAGTTCAAGCCAACAAAGGCCAATAGAAGTTAAAAGCTTCAACAGCTTCATTAAAAATCACTTCAAGGGTATGTTTCAGGTACTGATGCCAACATATCCTGCCAGTTTTGTGATGACTGGACAAACAACTTCTTCAAAATTTCATGTCTCTACCATTTGCCATCTCATGAGACGAATAATTATAATACTAATGATAATGATGATGGTGATGATGATGATGATGACAATAATAAAAATTTGCTTGCATGGTTTTATTACAGAGAGACTGTGCAATCAAAAATAAACCAATAGAACAAATACTGGAGTAACATAAGCAAAGATAAGTCCAGTGGGGAGATGCTTATAGACACTATCCTGTTACTAGTGTGTCCCAGGCCTGATCACCACTGCTGGCAGCGTGTCACTGCACCCCCGCCTGCTCACATGCAAGCCTCTCTGGATGAGAGCATCAACAGACTGCAAATGGAGCAATTAGAGGGCCTGTACAGTCCTGTTGCACTTATGGCTATGACATATAGATCTACTTAATTATCTGGTGAAATGAATGTGATGTCAGCACTCTGGCTCCAGAGTTGACCAGCTGTCTTCATGTCTTAATAGACTTAATAGATATAGATTGTATATGTATGGTTAGCCTGCTTCCTAGGTAATGACCCTTCATAGAACACAGTGTTGTCTTATGATCATATACCTATATAGTTAGCTAAATCTTACAGGGGGATAAGGTAGGAAGATTCACCGCTCAAGTAAAATGTTCACAGTAATGAACTTATATTTAGTTTTACAAATTATAATATGGACAATCACAAATCGTCATGGCAACCATCTCAGATCAGGTGCCATCATCGAGGTCTAGTGGAGAATTAGTTGAGAATTGTGCAAATTTGACAGTCAAGGATACCTGAAAAAACTTTTGTGTGGGTGCAGGTAAGTCCAGTGGTGTTATATAAGTAGTAGTATTAACTTATTTCTTTTCTTTAGCTGTATCCCTGTCAATTTCTTGTCTTTAACTGCTATTTCATGTCAAAATGGTTACTTTTTCTAGGTCTGAAGCCGAAGTTGACTGCTTTTATTTATATCTTTGAAATCAGAGTGGATGTCTTTATTTGCTGAAGTGATAAGCCACAAGTTTTAAGCTGAAATGAAAAATATCAAAATTGCCATAATTATCCAGCTTAGCATTACAGCAGTTGACGCCGCAGTCGATGTTATAGGATGTTTTCCAGGTCCTACTTTGATAGCAAATATATACAAAAATTGATTGAGTGTATAATGTAACAGATCCACCCTAAGGGCTTTCAAGATGTCAATTTTTTTGACATACTTAAAGGATGAAACACATCTTTTTCACAGCAGCCATTCTGGCATGAAAAAGCAGGGTCAGAACAGGTGTTGCTGATGGCATTAGTCAGTGAACATGAATGCACACAGCAGAACCTTCATCAATGTCATTAGTAACACCTGTGTTTACCCGCTACTTCACATCAGAGTGGCAGGTATGGAAAGGGCCTGTTACTCACAAACAGGAACCAGAAACCCCATTCATTTTTGCCATAGACAAAAATAAATAAATAAATAAAAAATAAAAATAATTAAAGTGACTGGATGTGCCATGGAGGCCATTTCGCTGGTAGCCACTACTAGCGTTTAGACTCTGATAGATATATTTGCTAGCTTGCAAATCTGGTGAATTTGCAACAAAACAGCAAACAAGCTGATAACACCTTTCTTTTTTTATCTAATATGGGACTGCAAGAGGAGGACAAGAGGAAAGCCATGAAGAAAAAACACCGCTAAAAGAAAGGAAGAAGAGAAGATTTAAATGGGTGGAGGGCAACCATGTCACATCACTGCTCTTTGATAAAACCGTGCATTTTTCAAGCCGAGGTGACACAAAACGTGACACCGACACACTTTCCTGTGCGGGATCGGTGGGTCTGTTACACGCTTTGCCTTGATGCTGCTGAACTGAGCTGAGCAAGAGGCTGCTTGTGGTCTTCTGGAGATTTTGGGAACCACCTGCTGAGCCCTGAAGCCAAAGCAATCTCCCCTTCAGACTCAAATCTGCCTCGTCACTAAGCGGTCTCCACCCTTGCCCTCTGTCTGAGTCACTGTCCCAAGAGATGGTCCGCTGCTCTCTGCGAATGCTCCCTGATCTCAACACCCCTTCACCCCCCAAACCTCGGCCTCCTCCTCCCGCTGTCACCTGAGTGTGCAGAAAACAGTTTTCTCCTTTACGAGGCAGATGGGACTGACGCCCACTGAAACAGTAGGCAGCCAGCACAGGGCCCAGGGTGACAGCCCTGCCTCAGTCATACCCTCTTTGTTTCAGTGGAGAGAACAACAGTGTGTAGGACGGTGGTACGTCTGGTTATCG
>OMLB01017771.1:21729-32533 GCA_900302555.1 Myripristis jacobus
TGGGGATGCGTTGGGGGGCCTGTGGCCTCGGAGGGTGGTGTGGAGGACAGGATTAAAAGAAAGAGAGGGATGCAGTATACATAGAGAGCAACCGCTGAGTGTAAAGTGAGGGAGGGCGGGGGCCTGGATGGGGCTGCCTGCTGCTGAATCAGGGCTCGTTACCATCATAGGGCTCCTCTGGGACCGTGATGTCAGGCCCGAGACGAAAAGGCAAAGGGAGACAAACAAAGACAGGGGATGAGAGGGAGGTGGAGGTGGCGAGGGAAACCACGGGGGTATTGACAAAGAAGACCTGCAGAGATGATGTACAGATGGTGCTTGAAAGCTGCAGACAAACAACCACAAAATGCCTCGCTGGATGGCAATGGAGACGTACGAGAGAGCTCTGGTCTGTGTAGGATCCCCTCTGTTTAACGAGAGCTGTGATGTCATATTTTCATGTTCAAGTATGGTTGGAGATCTGTTTGTGTGCTGCCGAGTGGTAATCATAATCCCAATCTGGAAGATTAGTGTTATCCTGATATTATCATACCAACATCCACTTGGACAAGCCAGATGTCTGGCATGTGTGAGGCGGTTATTTTGGAGTATTATCTACAAATATGGAGGCGTTTCAGCCTTCAAGACAGGACAAAATCACTTCTTTTTGGCCCCATTTTCCTCTAGACACTCTAACTGGCAAAGAAAATGAAATAAAGGTGTGGGAGAAGGAACCAGATTATCCCAATCTCAAGGGACATCTTTGACTGCTAACTTTGAGTGTAAACAGTCACTCAGTGTTTGTCCCCAAAAATCACATCCATCTAGATTAGAAATCATGTTTTTCTTTGATTCTTAAGGGCTCAGAGTGAATCAGTGCAGGTGAAAATAGTGAACTTGGCAGGACTGATTGATTTTGAGATAGATTGACTTGGTTCTATAATGACTGTAGTTTTACAAAATATACAAAACAATGATCAAAACATTTGATTTGTTAACCCTATTTTGTTTGCGGTCAATTTGACCCCAGCCAATGTTTAACGTCTCTAAATAAATGATTAACATCTTTTTTTTGTTTGTTTCATATTTAATGAGTTTTCCTAATGTAATGGGCACTACCGGGTAAACATGAAATTCACATGATGATATGTTTTCAATGTCCTGTTCACACTTTGTAACGCATCAGTTATAAATAACAAAAATATGTACTCAGAAATAATATAAAGCCATTAAAACACCAAAAATTAATATTTTTCTTCCAATTTTAGGTCAATCAGTGAGATTTTATGGTGATTTTCATATTTTTCCATTGTCGTGTAATAGGAATACTGGATGTATAAGTGGGGGTGGGGGGGAGTTATGTTTTATTTAAAGGGCTATTTAGGTAATCAACAAAGAAACATAAAGTACCTGACACATAACCTTTGATAACAATTTTAGTAATAATAATTTTGTGGAGGTTTAAACTGCTGGGGCCAAATTGACTCCAAACATAAAAGATGTTCAAAAATGTGAACATAACAGGAGGGTTAATTTATACATTTTTTGACCAACTCCAAATTAACTTAAAAAAAAAAAAAAAAGGCCCATTAACTGGCATTTTCTCCAAATTACCTTCCTCTGTATACAACACCACTGACTTTTTGGTGGCCTGCATTTTCTGTAGTAATATATTCTAGCAGCAGCATCTCTCTCTCTCTCTTCACATGCTACTGTGAGTATCAGCCTAAGTGAGTATCTTATTCATGGTGATCAAATCCAGGAAGTGCATAGGCTTTGGGAGTTTCACAGTATGGTTTCTAGACTGTATTGTATTATAGTTCAATCATACAGTAACTTAATTTGTAATTTGAAGGGTTTGACATTACAATTGACCACTGAGTCTCTACCAAGTTATTCACTGCAGTTTGTTGAGGCTAGCAGAGGATAACAGGTGCAGCTGAAGAGTCAATCATATGGTGTGGAAGGAATTTGGCCACAGTCACATCATGTTGGATTTACCATAGGGACCAACATCAGACTTGAAAACATCCAATTCATAATTATTACAGCAGGGAATCTCCTATTTCTCTGTAATACTCCTCATATTTACGTCCTATATCCAATTAGGACGTAAATAACATGTAAATAATCTGGAAAATGGCATCCGTTAGACTAAATAAATCCAAATTTAATGAGGCTTTTATCATTGATGCTTTTTGACCAACAAACAAACTCTTCATGTTACAATACTAAGCATATTGTTGAATTAAAGGTTTAATTGGTACATTCTGATAGACTGTAACTGTAATGTTCACTGTACGTTCCTGCTCACTTGCTTAATTTCCAGCTGATGTGAACACTTCCAAGTTGTACTGATCTTTTACTTTCCCTCCCATATGACATGAATGCGTCATGAAGACCAAAGTCATGCTCTGATTGGGTGACTCCACTCTTATGTGTGAAAATAACTTTTAATCCCCAGGGTAAATCAGCCAACAGACCTCTATCTGCATAGAAAGCAGTTCAGAGTCTCGCAGTTTCGTGGTGTTTTCTACACCTAGTGATGCCAGTAAAAAAAAAAACATTTTTGAATTTCCTGTCCTTTTAAGAGCAATAAGTGATGAGTGGCTTAATGCATCTGCTGTGATGGGGATCATATGCTCTAGCCATTGAAGTCCATCAGAAGCAAAGTGAAGCTGCTGTATCTCCACAGACTACCAGACAGACTAACAGTGAATCTATTGAGCTATTGTTCTGCAGGGGGCATACTGATGAGATGGAATGGGGACAGATATGGTCATCCCTCAGAGGGTACTGCTGAAGATAACCAATTAAGAGCAGACTCCAGCCAGACAGGAAGACAAGCGATCTAGATCTAGGGGGCAGGGAAAGCCTGTCCCTTCAATCTGACTGCATTATTACTCTTAAATATACTGTAGATGAGGAGGGAGATGTGATTAAAATAAATGGCAGATGTGGCAGACTGTGGCAGAGGCTCCCATAATGTTGTGGAAGAGAGACTTGGTCTCCGTGAGAAAGGGGTCAGGCTTATCCTTGTTTCATCTTATTGGGAGAGAGTGATGCCAAACTGAGCTGTCTGACAGAGAGCTTATGGAGGGAGAGGAGCTATGCTACCCCAGTGGGTGATGCCAGGCTTACGCTGCCAGTCTCCGCCCCATCGCGGCTCGGGTGATGTCATTTGTCTGTGTGTCTGTGTCTGTGTGTGTGTGTGTGTGTGTGTCTACGTCTGTCTGTCTCTGTCTGTGTATGTGTGTGTGAAGAGAGCAGTGTTTTGGAGCCTTGTGATCCATCGCTGGACAAAGAATGAAGTCACTGCCAAGCTTGGATCCAGTGGGAGGAAGGAGGAGGAAATTCACAAAAATCAAACGATATTTTACTGTGATAAAATGCCTTCCATCTACCCAGCGTTATTTATGGAGTATTGAGATACACCCGTTCGAGCTCATTTACAAAGCGTTCCAATTCCTGCTCAGTTTCAGCACACACACACACACACACACACACACACACCTCATCCTCCTCCCCTCCCATCTCTCTCTCACCCTCAGTGTCTTGGCAGTCATGGTATCATCCATATATTCAGGATGAAGGATTAGGCTAATGTGAGAATGATAGCTTTTGGTCACACATTCACATACGGCTGTTCCTCAACAGCCTGCTCATGTAACTGGAGTATGCTGTGAGAGAGATCAGGTCACTGACTGTCAATGCATGAGTGTCAGTGGCCAAATGCTATGGCCTGGTTGCCGTCTGGCCTGCAGTTCATGTTCATTAAGCCCAAGATGCTCAGTGCGTCTCAGTGAATTAACCAAAACCAACAGATGTCTCTTTTGTGACGATCCATCATCCAGAGGAATCTATTTCTTTTGTATCGCTTCACCTGGGTTTGTTTCTTGCCTTCCCTTTAACAAAGATGGAAATTAACTGGGTATTGCAGGGTGTCATTATGAAGCAGAGCAAATATCAAGCAAAAATAATAAGAGAAAACATGAAAAAAACATTGGGGAAGCATTCAGGGCCAATGTTTCCCTTAAACTGATAGTTTAGATGTCTATGTCTGCCTGACTGGTCACCTGGACCAAATAATCACATCTCTAGCATCATCAATCTGTGGATTTTTTGCCAATTTAAGCAGGCTTTGAAGTTTTGGTGGCAAGTTAAATTAAATGCCGGTAGATAACGGGTTTATTGAAGTGTTGCCCTCACTAAAAAACTATTCCCACTCCATTTTTTGTCCTCTGTGTTTATGCTCTTACTCTTTCTCTCTTACTCTCCTTCTTGCCTTGTATCCTTTTCTTTTTCCTCTCCATCTCACTCCCAAGGCTGTGTTGGAAATGGCACGTTGGCTTCCACGTGAAGGCTTTCCCATTCGCTGAGCTGCCCGCCTGGCATCCACTCTCTGACCCACGTCTGCATGGCCTCAGTGCCAGTCTTATCATCTCCCTTCCCTGCCTTTCTCTCTCTCTATCTCTGTCTCTCTCTCTCTCTCTTTGTCCCTGTATGTGTATCACTCTCACTCTCTGTCTCCATCCTAGCAGCTGGATCATTCATTCATTAGCCTGGTCATGGGGGGTGAGAGACAGACGGACAGAGGGAGAGGAAGGGTGAGAGTGGAGGACTACCTAAAGGCTGCTGCTGCTGCTGCTGTTCATTCACTTAGCTTCGACTGATAACAGTGTTTGGCTCTAATCTGTCTGTAATGGAACCACAGTACATTTCTGCTTGGCAATTACACACCAATTTCCTTATGGAAACCTGATACCTAACCACGCATACCATACTATTTCAATTATGTAAGAAGACAGAGAGGTTTCCTCTGCTGGCCTCTTATGTCCTGTGAATTGAGTTATAGAAGGCCTTGTAAAAGTGCACAGGATCTGTCAGGCTCACTGTCAAAAGAGCTGAATATGTATTTAGGTAGGGGTTTCAGTTCATTAAGCCCTAATACAAACAATGGCCTCTAATTTCATTTGCTATTAGAGCTTACCTGCTTAGCTCAGAGAAATGACTGAGATTATTTGAACACTCTTTTAAATTATTAAATGCATGTCACCATTAGTCCTGCATGTTCCATAATGTGATATTTTCCAAAGACGTGAATTCAAAATTCATCTTTGTTCTCCATTGTAATGGTAAAGACTACAAGGTCAAAGTTGGATTCGCTCTGGCTAAAAGTGTGACAGGTGCCACACCTCTTTCTACCCAATTGATGCTCATGCACAAATGGGATATGTCTCCTTTCCTTGTCACAGCCAAACCATCAAATATGAGTTCTTTCTTGTCTCTCATGCAGAAAAAAACAAGATTGCATGCAATGCAATAAGGGCAAGGCTTCTCTCAAGGCTAGGTTGCCCTAGCAACAAGTTACGTAGCAGCAGTCTGGCAAGGGAGCTACCTCAGAGAAGAGGATGCCTGAGACTAGAGGTGGAGACTGAGAGGGATCTTTTTTTTTCCCAAAAATTCCAGAAACAATAAGTCTCAAATGGATCACACACTGCTCTATCCTTTTACAAAAATGCACAGTTTATCAAAATGGCTGCATCAGGTGCAGCTCCCCCATAGCAATGAGTGATCTGTCACTTATATAATCTGTTAATCAAAGCATCAGTCGACAAACGCAACATTATGCGGAAGAGTCATGCTGTGTTTGTGTGTGATCATGGTCGGCAGAAAGACAAAGAGCACAAGGGTGTATGTGTGGTCTCATCTCCTGTCAGCAGGCATGCTGGGAGCCAGCCAGACAGCCAGACTGCCTGATCACACAGGTTCAGTTACGGTTCCCAGACGAATACATTCAACCCCTTCTTCACCACATGGAACAGGATTTGAGGTGATAAACCCCGAATACAGTCGAGGAGTCTTAATTATCGTAAAGTCACTGCCCGCTGCTGTATGAGCATCTGTGGCAACACTGGGTGTGTCCTTAACAAAATCATCACTGGGTTTCCTATTGAGAGGTCGACACATGGACGTGAAGCCATATCCCAAAGTTAATGATTTGGACACTCTGTTTCCAGTGTGTTATTAATGCCAGTGATACTGATACAGTGACATCTCTGTTATTAATACAGCATTCCAGCCATTTTCTTTGTATCAGACATAACAAAGAAATTCTCCCGATGGTGCGGTATGATGTGGCGTGAATGATAATTTAGTGAATGTCTCCATCTGGTGCACGCTGAGAGGAACTGCTGCATTGTAAAACGCATGGTGTTACAGTGAGATTCTGGAAAGTACTGAGGAATGAGTCCATGTCTTATACTGCTTTCAGGTGCTCCCTGTAAGCTTCCAGTCCAGAGCTTTTTTTTTATTAGAAATGGACCCTATGACATGAGGAGCTTTTTTTGTGGTGTAACTGGTTTGTAACTTATTTGGTTAGTGCACCGCTGTATACATCACCATCATGTCAATACGTTCCACCCCATTAAACATCATATTTAGGGTATCACAGACAAACTAATATCCAAACTAATATATCAAACTAAAGTCCAGTATGAAATTTCCGACAGCACTTGAAGGCTGCGATACTCTGCACAGCATAATTTTGGTCATCAGATTGTGGCAAAAGAGTTTTTAATTATTGGAGTATTTGATCACAGCATTATAGTCATTATCGGGTAAGACCATCAACATTATCACTGATTCAGTTACCAATCGTATTGTCATTATTATCATTATTGCCTTTCTAAACAGGGTGGAATATTGAAATGAGTGGCTTTTGCCATTAAAGGACCATTCAAGAGATTTTGACTATTTGGCCAATTTACTACCATTTACCTACATTAGACATTGCAGCAAACCATTTGGAAATCATGCAGGACTAGTAAAGATTTTTAAAAGCCCGTGAATTTCAAATTCAAATTTTTGGTTGAAACGCCCACCTTATAATGTTCTGTTACTGTGGCTGACAAAGTTGTCACCATTAATAAGCCCCAAATTGATGATTCAGTGTGTAAGGCAAATGTTTCCCTGGGGACTATTTTCCTTGGCAGAGAGATCGTTTCACTCAACACAATTTCAAGTCATCAAAACACAGCAGTGCTGCTGCTTTTAGGAAAACTAATGTGGACGACTTTATTACAGTGATGGAATACTGGTGTGTACTGGAATGAATGGAAACCAATTACTGGATATACATTTTGTAGATACCATGCTAAGTTTGCATGATCTCCCTGTGTCTGCGTTGGTTTCCACTGGGAGCTCCGGTGTCCTCCCACAGTCCAAAGACATGCAGGTGAGGTGACATGCAGATTAGATGAATTGGACGTGCTAAGTTGCCCCTGTGATGCACTGGCGGCCTGTCCAGGGTGTTTCCCCTGCCTTCTGCCCAGTGAGTGCTGGGATAGGCTCCAGCAACCCTTACAAGGATAAGCAGTTTGGAAAATGAATGAATGAAATGAATGCTCAACATGCAGAATCACTGGTGTAGTCCTTAAAGAACCTCTACAATACTAGCCATCCTTGCAATTATCAGCATCCAGAGGACTCATTCTATTTTTAAAAAAAATTAGATGAGGTTTGGGATTTACTAGCCACTGAATAGACAAAATGTCATTCTAAAGATGTTGATAGAAAACAAGGAAAACCAAAATGTATGTTCCAAAATATAAATGCAGTCAAGTACCAAGACTGGTTTAGGAATGAAACCAAATACGAGCACAGTTTTATAAAGCTTGTGGATTTATTATGGCATTTTTCACCACCAGAGAGAATCATCATATGGGATTCAATCCAGCTAAGTAAAATATACGCACCACTTAAGAGATCAAGACACTACAAAACACACCTCAGACTTATCACTCCAAAAGTGTTGACCGTTTACCTTCAGATCGACTATTAACAGTTTCTTGTCAGCGTTAGTACAGCATGGCGAGAACAGAGGCTCGGCAGCAGCGGGCCCGGCCCTCCTCGTTGCATTTGTGAAACACAACCACATAAAGACACAGCCACCGCCAACACATCTTCAAATAGAGACAATTACAGAACATATTCATCTCTTTGCAGATTAAGTGAATAAATTCAGGTAATCATACAGGCAGCATGTATGACACACATGGATAATAGTACAATATATACAGCAGCAGTGATTGGATAGCGGACACAATGTATTTCCTGTACATTTTAGCTCTCCAAGTCGCCTCCTTCTCACAGCTCTGGTTATGTGTTGATGAGTGTGAACAGACTTTCCTCCTTGCAGACGTGCAGAGAGGCAGAAGGCGAGCGTGCTGCCATTTTCAGCACTTGAAACACATCATGGTAGTGTTGCTTGATGCGAGTTCCCGCGCCCAGTCGGCAGGCATATGCTGCTGACACTAGGATGTGAGGAAACCTTGCACCGGAAAAAAAAAAAACCCTGCTTAAAGTTATGGCGTGAACTGAGTGCTTTTCCTCAAAAGGCTATGTTATCTGCAAAGTGGTGGCATGTTACAAAAATGGTTTTCCTTCTAGCAATTAAGATGTGTTATGATATATCCCATTAAAACTGAGGAAATATCAGTAGCCCAAAATTGTGTTTTAACAGTACTTCACAGAAAAAGAACACAGCACGCGTTTTCGGTGGTAAACTGCCACTAGGCACATTTTCAGAGGAGACGTCTGTAAAATAAAGCAGCCTTGAGCAATTAAAAACCTAAACTGGAATCATTTCTCTCAGCTTTGTAACGAAGCAGTGTGCAAGTTGCTGGCAGTGTGGCACTACTTCTTTAAAGGAATGTATCGAGATATAGATGGTTTCTATCCCCGTTGTTGTATGTTGCGCAGTATGGGCACCTCAAAAATGGATCAGTTCCCTGTTCATTATTATTTGGATCAAAACAGTCTGACTGTAAGGGGATCAAACGGTATATGTACACCCTATATATACTGTACAATAGGCCCTCCATACCCCTTCCTCCCAAATCTGATGTCATATTCCTCTTCAAAACTCATGTAAGAGCAAAGTATGTTAGGCCATTAGAGTGTAAGATGAAAGGAGTCTTCTGCTTTTCTTCAAACAACTCTCTCTTGCTATGTCACATGTGCCATATTGCATCCAGCTCAATCAAAACCTTCGACCCACTACAGGCCAGTACGAAACTCCCCGCCTGCTATTTCCAATGTAAAATCTGACACATCACTATAAAACAGAAATCAGCAGGAAATGCAAGCAATTAGTACATCATACAGTTTGAGAACTGAATCTCTTCGGTTTCAAATGAATCATAGAAAAATAGTAGTGTACAGTACACTCGAATTATCCACCTATGCACACACACGTGTGCGCGCACACACACACACACACACACACACACACACGTACACACACGTACACTCATTCACTCAATTAAGTTACATCTCAGTCTGGTCGGATGGTGTTGAGTGTGAAACAGTCCTAAGCTCCAAGCTCCAGGCTTTTCGGAGTCGGTCCATCCCTTTCCCTCTGTGGTTCAGCTGTTGTGCAAACAGACTGGCTCTCCACAGATCATCACGCTTTCATAGAACAAGCCTCCATCTCATTTTTCATCCTTTCCCTCAGGTTATCTATGCAGGTCTCCCAGGAAGTAAACATAGGAGTCCCTATGATCCCTCGTTCCCCTCTGAGCTCTCCGGTGGCACTTGGGGCTCCTCTGCCGTAGGTGACTGGGCCCCTCCTGGACCATCTGCACACAAAACCAGAAAAACACAATCAGAATTATGGTACACTTACTTAAAGGGGCAATAGGTACGATTTTCACAGCCTCATAGCACACAACAGCCATTATATATCTGCAGGGGTTGATGGGGTTGGTGATCAATACCAATGACTCAACGATTACTTCACCAGGCGCTGAGATTTCTTGCTCTAAAAGTCACTTTCTGGCCTGTGCTGTGTGCTGGAACAAAAATGCCCCATTCATTGGCTGTCAACACAATCCCATCCCCCACATTTTCTTAGTGGAAGCTGTATCTTCCAGCATGGGAGACCCTGCTGCCTAACCGCAGGATGAAAAGACATTTCCTACTCTACCTTTGGGGATTAAAGTGTATCAACTCAAATAACCATGCACCTAGCACAAGCCAAGCATGAGAGTTACAACCAATAACAATAATAACCATGTATGGTCCCAATGTATCTCGAATATAGGGGACTTGTGTAAAGCTAGGGGAAGATAAAGGGTGTCTGAACACCTGGGATCACAGCCCAGATAGCACATATATGTTGGCCCAGCGTAGCCTGTAAATCTAAAGGCCCAGACACTCCAAACTGACACCTAAGAACTGACACCAATTCACTTGCGACTGTTGTGTCTCCTCATGTCACCTGTGTTGGGGCCAAAAAGTTGAACTTGAACACACCGCAAAGACTTCAGCCAATCGCCAACTAGCATGCACGTTCTGCACCCGTATGAGAGGAAATAACTCTCCGTAACAGCAGGTGGCGGTAGACTGTATTCATCATTCAAAAAGAGAACTTGGAAGACCCAGGAATGCAGATATACAAACCATAAACAAAGCATTTTCACAGTCCTCTCACTCATCACAGACGGTTTCTGAATATAGCTACTCCCAGTCATGAATATATCTGATAGGAAGCTGCAAATGGCACTGGCGTTGTCAGGCCTACGTCTTTTGGTTGTGGAATAGGAAAGGAGGCGGCATTTCTCTTCTCGCACACTGATTCTTTAAGCTGACTAGCCAATCAGAGTGCTCTCCCCCAATGACTGGCTCCACTGTTGATTCAGAATGCTCAATCGGCCGAAAAACCGCTGACAGGGGCCAAACTAACCACAAAAACTAGGGCCACAGATGCTCGCTGACGGTCAAACATTTGTCAATGGCCGACCATCGGCTCGTAAATCGGCTG
>OMLB01017771.1:37808-48132 GCA_900302555.1 Myripristis jacobus
GTTTAACAGCAGCTCTGAAATCTGTAGTATATGACAGAATTTTTCACTGAGGCCCTCACATTCACTGCTCAGCAACATCATTCACTAATATCTCTGATGGCTCCGAGCTTCCAATTCTGCACAGCACTCGACGCCGGTGAGGCCGGGTCTATTCATAAGAAGAGAGAGAGAGCCCCCGCCACTCTAAATGGAAACGCAAGTCCAAGGACCCCGTGTCTCTTTCCTCTCAACAAACATTTCACTACTGGGAAATGGATGTTTTCAGCACCATGGACAGGGGAAGCGAGCGCTGCGGAGAAATGGAGAGGTGCTGAGAGGTTTCAGCGTCCAGGCAACAAACAAACCCCGACGCACTCCCTCGCCTTGCTCTCTCACAGGGAGAAAATGTCAAACCAAGCTCCCATTCAAAAAGTAATACAAAGTCTGGTATTTCAGAGTTCATAGTCTGGGTTTTAATACCCCATAATGGTTTAAATGTTGTCCACCCTCACAAGAGTAAAATTCTGTGGAAGATTGTTTTTTGGCATGATAGATATACAATATTGGCATCAAATATTGGTAGCTTCGGTACAAAAATACTGTTTTTTGCTGCTGAATTTTGGACTCCTCTCTGTGCAAGATACAATGACACATATTGGTGGTGCGAGTTAGCCAGCCGGTCCTGTGCATACAGCACAGACACACGCTGCCCGAGGCTGAACTCCATTCTCTTTCTCATCAATCTAACGCTGGGAGAGAGGCACTCAGTCTACAGACTCCAGCGTCATTGGAATGAGTGAACTAGGCTACATGTGTAACAGGACTGAGGCCGCCTCAGCCTCACAAACTGGGAGACAAAATATCCTGATACTTCCTCTTGTGATCCACAATCGATACACGATACTTGAGTTTTCAACTTAATTTCCACAGATGCACATGTGAGTTCCTATGAAGTGGCTTTTGTTCCCTGCCTTTAGGTATTTAACCTGGAACTGCTCTGTCATGTTCATGTTCATGTTCATGTTCATGTTCATGTTCATTTTGCTGCGCAGATAAAAACACCAAAAAATATGACTGAGTCCTGCTTTTTGGAAAATTATTTCACCTTTTCCAAGATGTTTTTTCTTCTTTGGTTACAGATATCGTGATATATCACACCTGATTATCTTACTATATATCGCATGTCATAGAATCGCCTGTATCAATTACACAAAACTGTCAGACACAGCTACAAACCGTACCCTTTTGCTCTAGAATTGATACAAATGTTCATTTAACATGATGCACGAGACATGTAGATCTTTTCTGTTGTGATGTGATTCTGCAGCTATAAAACAGCAGCATGTTGTGGTTGAATATTTCACTCAATATCAGTGTGGTGGAGCTGCAACCAGCTGAGACACAGTATGGATGTGATGCTCCATGGAAAAATACTCTTGAAGCTACTTAAGTTGAAATGTAAGGGGAAAGCAGGGTTCAAGGGGCTAAGATGACCGATGGGACACTTTTCCAAAAACCTCCAAGCCTTTGTGAATTCCCTTGCGCCGGCAAGTATTAAACTGTTGTTCCATTTTCTGGTAATTTATTATATCAGCAGGTTTCATTACATATCCATCCCATTTAGAGAGACATTTAATTACATATTGATAAGGTGCCACTGTGGAGGTATTTTCAGCTGCACGGCATTAGTTCAGCTGAGGTAATTTGAATCTTTTCCAAGTCCAACCCCGCTCTCATTACTCTTCCTCTCTCCTTCTGAGCAAAAAAAAATATATATTAGTTAGCAATAATAATTAGCCTCTGGGAATGATAATTGGGCGTTTGCAGAAATCCAAACCAGTTTCCCTCAAGAAACAAAAGATGCTGACTTTCACTTTGACAAGGACTGCGATTCTAACAAACCCCTCTCTCTCTCTTTGCTCTCTCTGGAATGTACAGTAGGCAATACACTTAAAAAAAAAACAAAAAAACATCATAAAACACCAAACATCAGCACCAACGCTCAATGATCAGCTGGAGCATGTCATCCTTATAGCGTTGAGGGTTTGACTTTATCATCCATAAACGCAGAGTGTTAGTCAGTGAGGCCGAGGGGGGAGGATTAGGTCAGAAAACAGCGGAGGAAATGATGTTTACAGAGCCGACGAAGACGTGTGAAGTTTTAGATGAATAAATAATGCCTGGGATTACTCCCTCGCTATTTTTAGTTCCTCATTCCCTGTGATTATTTCCTGCCCCTCTGCCATTTTTCCCCCTATTATCCTAAAGCTTAACATGCACTAGCTGCCATGGAAACTGCACCATTGTTATAGGCAGTTATACAGTGGAGGAGGGGAGGCAGAGCACAGACGGACTATCTTTATATTCTGTACGTTGGTCTTTCTGCTCGTGGAACTGTCTGAATCTTTTTAGTCTGTTAAAATAAGATGAAATTTGAGCAGCAGTGGCAGCAAATTGCATCAGGATACAACCAAGAGAAAGAAAATAACGAGGATACAGAGAATTACAGCGTTAGGGAATGTAAAAATGGAATGATAAAAACATGTGGAAATATGTGAGATATTAGGATGAAATAAGCACAAATCTAAGAGGAAATACAGAAGCACAAGATTTGCTTAGTGGTTGGACATGAACAGGTCTACAGAAGCTCAAAGACACACACGGAAAATCAAAAGTCAAACTACGAGTGGATATCGGCGCTGCGTTTCCACAAAGCTGCTTTTTAATCTGCTCCCTTCCGAGCAACAGCAGAGCGAGAGGCAGAGACAAAGAGGTTACGCTGATCTAATGAGACAGCGCGATCACACCCTCCCTTTAGATCTTGCAAACATCCCGGCAGATCTCCCTGGCTGTGCGCTGAGCCCGGGCCCCTTTCTTCCACCGCGGACGCCTGCTTTCATGTTTGAGAAGCCCCGCAGCCTCACAGCCTTCAGCACAGACTTTCCCTTGGCAGATAATTTGCTTAAAGGTGCAATATGTAGTTTTGAGAGATAGATTTTAACCCAGAAGCAAAAAAATAAATAAATAAAATCCTATAGTTTATACAATATATTACATCGTTCATAGAAACAAACAAATAAAATTATCCTCAGGGTAAAAATGGGTGAAAAGTTCCTACAACTGGAAAAAAACCTCTTCTATACTTGTGTTTGGTTAGGAGTGCTTTTTGATGTTTGTCTTTTGATTTGTCAGATTAAATTTTCAAAAATGCATATATAATAGCTGGCCAATGTAAACAAGAATTTGTCAAAACTACACAGTGCACCTCAATGAAAGGGAGACATTTCACAAAGAAATTGTCAAGCTTCAAAATATCCACATTTTTCTTTTTGAAACAACTTTCACTGTGATATTCAGGGTTAGACCAACATATGAGGCTGAAATTTGACTTGTAATAAATACCAGACAGTCAATGAAACAATCTGATGGTGTGAGTATTGTTTTAGTATTATGTCAGATGTCCGTTAGACATGCAGTGAAACCAGTGTCACGCTTTCAGTGGAGAGTTCTGGTGTCACATGATGGTCTAAATGCGGCTTCAGAGGCTTTTGACAATGAAGGACAATGAATTTCTTGAACAAACAGCAACAACAACACTCAGATATTAGCAACGCAAAAAACTCTCGTATCAGCATCAGATCATCAGTAAACCCTCGTATCCTTAACAGTAAAAGGAGGCCGTTCTTATGCAGAGTGTGATTCCACTTTAAGTTTGCTGATAAACAGGTCCAAAGAGCGTCGCTTACAGTAAAAGCAAGCCACTTCTCCCGTAATTAACTGTGTTCCAAAGTCCAAAAACAGAAGCAAATCATTATGCAGAATGAGGCAAACAGAGATGCAAGCGTATAGAGACAAAGTACCCTCTGCGCTTGCCAAATATGAGACAGATTGCGTGGCATTTTCGAGGGTCAATCACAACAATGGATGCACAGCTATTTAGAGCAATTAGCGTATTTGACAGAGAGTTGTAAAGAATGGCTGGCAGGCATCCCTGGCATAGGCCTCGGGGAGGATCCCTCGCAAAGAAAACAACATGGCTACAACAGAAAAACACAGGCTGTGGTCTGCAAGCACGACTTTTATAGCGCCTCCTCTTTCAAAGGCCTAAACCGTTTTTATTAGCCAGATCTGGGCAGTGATCCCATTCATTTTTACTGCGCAATATAGACTTATACCATTAGCTTGGGGTTACTGGGCACAAATGACAGCAGTATGTTCTAGTTCCCCCATTAAAGAGGTCCGACATGTGAGGCACAAAAACATGCTGCCCTCTGTCCTATATTAGCGTGCTACTGGCCGCTCATGATACCAGTGCTGCTATTGATGTATCCCAAATCAGTCTAATTGGACTAAGTGATGAAGCACATAGACTGGAGGCCTTTGACTGTCTGATACAAGGCTGGTGTGCTTATAGATTAAAATGATGAGGCCAAGCATTGACACACTGGGATTGCAAGTTCAATTTCACAAACGAAAAATGAAGGAGTGAAATGAGACTTTTGATTGTTTGCATACCAGTATTTGTTGTAGAACTGATCCAATACCAAAGAATTTATTCCGATCAGAATCCAAGAAAGTATGCATGAATAGGATAATATCCTGGGTTTAAATGGAGTTTTAGTGTCCCATTATGATGTAAATATTGTTTTCCACCTATTAATAAATGCAGCAAATCTGGAGGAAGTGCTGCATGCTTGTAATTTCTTTGACATGGAAACTGTGAAATGTAAAAAATGCTTGGAATCAGCCACTGGCAGTTTCAGTCCACAAATAGTACTGGGCTTCAAAAAAATAAAAATAAAATGCTATCAGTCAGACCTGACTAGCTACAGTAAGGACAAGAGCATAAATCTACTGTACGTCTCACACATGTCCGATACATGTGTGAGACCGCAAGGACAGCGCTCGCTGCTGCCGCATTCGCACGTCATCGCCCACAGCCTCTTGTTTTCAAAGTGGATCCAAGGCTGACCTCCTCCCTTTGCAATCTCTCAGAGAGACTGTCGTGTAAACTGTTATGCAGCTTGGGTGGCTATGGGTGCACGTGCTGCTCTCGCACGCTGGCTAGCACCCATGGGCCTCTGGCACTATAGCAACCCTGGAAAGTGTGTGCGTGTGTGTGTGTGTGTGTGTGTGTGTGTGTGTGTGTGTCGAGGGGGAAGGCAGTGGCCGGGACCCAAAAAAAGACAGTTCATCTTCCTGCACTGGAGAACCAGCACTCACTGCCACCCTGCATTACCGCAAACATCAACTGCTTTGTTGTGTTTTTGTTTGTGATTAAAGCTGCACTGGGAACTATTTCCACATAAAAAAAAATACAGCCTGAATCATAAAGCAGGGCAGCAGCAAAGAGGCAAGTCACATCTCCATGAACTGAGATGGTGTCAGGTTGCCATAGTTGCCCAAATAAAATTCTGGTGTTGGGTCATGCACACTTATCGGCCACAAGAAGCGCCAAACTGAAACCGAGGTGCGAAATCCAAACTGCCTCTTAAACAGTGTTGACTGAGTTCTGCATCTCACCTGTATTAGTTTTCGTTCCTCTCTTTAACGCAACGTGAGCATGCTGTGTGCACTATACTGACATCACCATGCACACTACAGGATTTCTGGACACTAAAATTAACAAAACTTCCCATTGCAACAGTTACTTCTCATTGTAATCTGAAGCCACCAACATGCAAACTAAATCACAAAACCCAAATATGCATAAAGCCACACACCTCACATTAAAAAGCATGGGCCTAAAATTTAAGATTTATTTACGATGATACTGATTCTTCAACTTGTTTTGTGCCTTTATTTAATATCTTTAAATTAGAACATTTAAGGAAAAAGAAATTCAAAGATCAAACAATATTAGAAATCTTAAAAAACAGAGAATACCCTCTTTCATAATGGAAGACATGGACAAAATCCAGTATGAAAAAAAAGACAGATATCGGCCTGAAATATCAGTGAACCTGTAAATCAGTCTAACCCGATTAAATCCGCCATCTGCTATTGGCTGGTCTTTGTTGCCAATAAATTTCACGTGCGTGGCATTGAAGACAGATGGCAAATTCAGCAAAATTCAGCAGCATGTATTTGACCGATAGATGTCAGGGGATTCGGGTTTGACGTCAAGTAACTCAAGCAACAGCTTAAGGCTTAAGGGAAGTTAGATTTAAGACTCTTTGAGACTTTTTTAATGCAAGTCCAAATAAAACTTGAGACTGATTTTACAATAACCAAAACTGAAGGTGAAAAAAAAAACACATCAGTTACTAAGGTGGTTTTGTGTTGATCACTCTGCATATGGGATTCCACTGCCTTTATTCCCACTGTGTCCAGTTTGGAAACCTTCTTGCACAAAGTACACCTTGCCTCGTGTACGTTGCTGGGTACCACTTTCAGTCATCGCATGAAATCTTGCTTGAATAGCCAAATTTATTGAAGCTCAGGAGTTTCAGACAGTTCTCTCTCATTGCCATTTGGGGCCACTAATGTGCACCTTTGAGGAGGCAACTTGAGTGAAATCGATGATTAAATGATGCGACGCACTGAAATGCAATTCAAATAACTGTCCCATTGCCCTCTTAACGCCTCTCCATTTGACAGTAAACAAAAAGGAGCTCTTTACACGGTTAATGTTTGACTAACCTATATACGTAGTATCGGAGCTACGTTCATTCCATGAGGTAATTATGAGGGACGAGCTGATTCTATTATGAATCTGATACACTGAAAAGGTCATCGATCCATGGACTGAAAGGTTGTCAGGGAATTACCAAAAAAGAAAAAAGAAAAAGCTTTTATCTCCATAGACGAGCCATACCATCTCACCTACGGTTCCTCTCACCTTCTAATGAGTATGAAGAGGCTTTCAATGGGAGAGGTGACATTGAAAAATCTCCAATAGCGCCAGGTCAGAGTCACGGCGGGTGATCTGAGTGTGC
Source organism: Myripristis jacobus (assembly GCA_900302555.1). Taxonomy (NCBI): domain Eukaryota; kingdom Metazoa; phylum Chordata; class Actinopteri; order Holocentriformes; family Holocentridae; genus Myripristis; species Myripristis jacobus. The sequence continues at coordinate 44,726 of OMLB01017771.1, forward strand.
TGCAATCTCTGGCCTATTGAAAACCATGTCTGTCTGATATTTTTTTCCCAAGCAGGGAAAGCCTTGACTGACATGTTTTCATAGCAGAAAGATGAAAGTAGCCACACCAAATCAAATGGCAACCGACCATAGGTCACGCTAAAGGGCAATGGGCTTTACAGAAGCACCGACTTAGGCAAACTCTCATAGGTCACTGGTCAGTACAGAGGAATAATGAATGACTAGCATTTAGCCTCACAAATGGTTATTTCCATCCTCAAAGTAGCAAGGTGCAAATCAATGAGAATTAAATGATGGAGGGGTAAATATGATACGCGACAGCTGACGGCTTTAATTTATCTTGTTGCTGAGAACCGCATCTCATATTTGCGCTGGTGGAAACACAGAATACTTCCAATTTTTGTCATTTTTCATGAGCTCCATTCACTACGACTGGAATGAGAGCCGCATAAAACCAACCATGATGTGATTATATCAAATATGGACATATAAGCGAGTCTGTTGGACTGAAAAATTACCTTGAATAAAACGTATTGTGCTTGATTCAACATGGTCCGCATCAAAAGTTAGTGAATGTCTTTAGCTACTGGAACATTGCTACGGTATATCAACTGTTAGCAGCTTTAGTTCAAAAATATCAAAAGAGGCTTTCAATAACCCACCAAAACTTACCTCAGAATCCACAACCATTTCCTTCCTTCTCTTGGCTTTTTAATGGACAAAGCTGTTTTAGATAGGAGGTCAGGATAAGCTTATCGTTAGCGCACGCTACTTAAGATCCAGCTGATCTCACTGGTAAAACATTACCCTGATTGCTGATTACAAAAGCAGCCTTTGCTCCTTGGGCTCTCCACGATAAAGATTAGCCTGACCACTGCCGTACAGAGGGTCAGCGATAAAGGACTGAGCAACAAAGGCCGGCACCTCTGGGACTCGAGAGGCAGAACGGGCGGGGATGCCGTGGCATCATCTGTCTTAACACGGAGTGACATGAGGCATGATTTCCAAGAAAAGCGCTGGATGTGGAAGGAGGACGGATGATAGGAAGTCAGATGATTCATCTGACAGTGATGGCACAGAGCAGGCTGGCCGCCATGACCCGTGGGTCAAAGCACCTCCACCTCCCATGGGAAAATATTAAATGACGAATAGCGTTAATTAACAATACAGTGTGCCAACCGCTGAAAATAAAGCACATGTCAAAGTGCTTATTGAGTAGTTTTATGCTTATAGTCATGTGTTGGACAGGTGTTGTTGCAGTTTTAACTCAAATACCTTGTTACTCTGAGTTCAGGGCAAGATTTACAGGCCTCAATAAATGTAAATGAATGGTCATTTTTCTACTAGCTGATGGATCTAAGTCAATTTAACCTATAGCCAGTTCATGAAAGTAGGAAATGACATGTTTTCTTGGTTGTTTGGAGGGAAGCATGAGCAGTGATAGCCAATAAAAACTAATAACTTCATTGTCATTTTCATGAACTGGAATTATATAATAACGGGAAAAGGCTTAAAACAAGATTGGAGAGCAATGCTGCCTCACTGACCCCAGGCTTCACTTTTCCCTGCTTGACATTTTGGACCAAGTGTGAGAACTGACCAGACAGATTATAGAAACACCAGGAATGAAGCACAAATCACAGTTTGTACATCCACAAGGACGGATGCCATACTAGCATTTGACCCTCTGCCCCTCTTCGTCTGGGAACGTTTCTGATCTGGCAACGCTTGTGTTCTCTGTTCACCCAACCGCAGAGACTAAAGGTTGTTCAGGGGGCTTTCTGTGCACATCTATAAGAGAGCTGGCTATGTGTACCCACCTTTAATAGGGGTTCTTAGTGATTGTTAGACATATATGTGGTTTTGCTGATATGGTCCTTTTATTAAATGTCAGATCTTGTCCACCTCTGAGACAATGGAGGCTCCTGTCTGACCTCAGCTACAGGAAACTGTCAAGAAAACCTCAACGCTTCATTTTCTCTGCATTCTTTATTTATTTATTCAATTCTTAAATTATGCATGTAAATAATTTCTGCATTTAAAGGCAGTAGTGAGTCTGACGCCAACCTTCACTAACCTTTGATGGAGAGCTTTGTCCCACTGTGGTCTATATAGCTTCAGAAACAAGAGCCCAGTTCGAGGGCAATGCTGACTGCTTCCACTTTGGCAGCAACATGCTCAAACCAACAGATACTGAATTCTGACACAAAGTATCAACGATTGATGACTTCAGTCTGAAAATATTGGTATCGGCCTTCAAAAACTACAATGTGGCCATCTTTTTAGGACCGGCATGACCATGATTATTAAAAATCACTCCTCCTGATAATAGGTAGCATCAATCTGATGTAAGCTGTACACTGTTCTGTGGATAAAGCAGGTTTTTGTCAGTTGTCATGGTTGTCTGCCATGTGCTGACCACTGACTGAAGGTCACCAGCTTTTAATAAAGCCTCTGTAGCTCATGCCTGAGTCTTCAGCAGCCACAACATAACATTCATCCTAGTTGCATGTAGGGAGAGCAGGGCTCATTGCTGGAGGCCTGCAGCAATTAAATTGAAACGGCTGAGAGGGTTCACACAATACTGCTGATTCAGGTCAGCCTGTTTGGAGGTGACAGGTGCTGGAGGTGACTGGACTGACGCCTGTGCCTAACAAAGCCTCACAGTGACCAGATATGAATGGATGAAGTTGATGAATTGATCACATGAGGGATCTGTTCTTACGCTTATGCTCATGTTGCTGTTTTGATTGTTCTTTTTGTCAATCTCAGTGCAGAGGACAGCTCCACCATGCCATACGCGCCCATAAATGATGCTCTGTTATTCCAGGCAATGCTTTGTGCACCTTTATGGAAACCTTGCTGGTATGTTATGAGCATCGTTTGATATCCTACCTGTGGAGTATTAGAGCGTAGTTATGTGCGCAACAACGGAGCGGACACTCACCAACTGGTTCAGTGCGCTTGCCAAGGAAAAACCAAGGAGTCCAAAGTTGCAGCTACCCGCCGGCCACCATCTTCTGCAGGGAGCTGAAAAGGAAGCCGCGCAGTATAAGAGAGTCCGTCTGATCCGACACGTTCAGCTGGCTCATTCCAGCTGCCGCTGGCGGCTCCGACGCATGGTGGTTTCACTGTAGAGCTCGACGCAGCACCAGCGCTCCCCGCTCACTTCACTGTGCGCTCCTCACACTCAGCGCGACTGGCAAGAGCGTCAAGACAGCGCGGGTCAGCCACGACCAAACAGGAAACGGAGTCTTTTGGCCTTCAAAATGAAGCCGCGAAATCTGTCTGTGTTGAAGTCGATTAAAAATAAAGAAAAGGAAAAAAACAAAAATAAATAAATAAATAAATATATACACACATTCATAATATTAATGAACAACAACAAAATATAATATAACATATAA
>OMLB01017772.1:0-41706 GCA_900302555.1 Myripristis jacobus
TGTGTATTTGCTGTAACCCATAAAACAAGATATAAACGATATTATAAAAAAGGCACAAGTTATTAGAAAATAAATAGTATTTCCTCGGTATTCATTTAGCAGTTGTACAACACCACATCAAGGAGCCTGCCGTTACTAAGTGTAATCCCGATGCTTTACAAGTAGTGAGTAAAACCTTTTTTACACTTGACCTTCGACTTGAGCAGGTTCCAGCAGCTAATCTTGCAAACTACTGGGCATATCAGCCTAAAACTTGTTGTGCACACTGACACCTATACAATGAAAAACTGCTTGTGGTTGCAATGATTCAAAACCTTTGATTTTAGCTATTTCTGATCTCTCCCTTCCAGGGTCGCCATATAGCAGACCTTCATTTCATTCACCGTCTTGCTCACTCGGCCACTGCTGCTCTCTCTCTCTCCCTCCTGGGTTCACTACGCTACACACCATCGCTACACCAGATGAATAAAAATGATTTTGATATAAAAATACAATAAAAAATGTGTGTTTATTTATGGCATTTGTTTTTTTAAATATATGTAGTGAACAAAATGAAAAAGTATTTTTTCCATCTCAGTGTAACTTCACAGGAGAATCCATCCTAACAGAGCTGATGAGTGTTATGAGTGTAGTGCTGCATAAAGTTCAATCAAGATTTGTGAACATGAGCACCTTTTTCATAATCCAGGATTGTAGTGATGTCTTCAAAAGATACTTTGTGCTGCTCTTACACAAACAGCTCGCCATCTCAACATCCAGCAAACCCAAGCAGAAGTTCAGTCCTCATGTTTTGTTTTTGTTTTTTATTGTACATCTCATACAGTTAGACAGAGACAACACTGGTCAAAATCAACCATCTTCACTGCTTCAGATTATTGCCTACTGTACGTATCACCGCCTTAAAGGATGATTCATCTTTGCTTGATGGTTCTTTGGCCATAAGAGTTGTCTTAACCATTTTATTCTTTTCCCCGACTTATTCAGGCAACCACCTCATTCATTATGGTTAGCTTATGGTGGTGATAGCGCCAAAAGCAAGACTTGTGGGACGACAGCTGAGGGAAAAATAATGCATTAAACAAGGGTGGTATTGCACAGATCAAGATATAGCAGATAAGCCAGATAACTTTCAAAAGTGTTGCAAAATATCTGCTGCAAGTTATTAGCAATCATCAACATGGATGACTGAATTATGTTTTGTTTTCCAGATTAAAATAATACTCTTTTACACAGTGTCTGGTTTTCTATTCCTGCTTTGTGGAATACCCCCCTTCCCTCCTCCGAGAGGAACCTGGGCCCTATTCCCAGTAAACTGCTCAGCTAATTCAGGGTAACATGTCAGCCAGTTCAAATATCTAGCTTATTCTGTAAATATTATATATTAAAAACTTCAATTTAAATGAATCATATGAACCTAATTTGAATAATCATCCATGAAACAGAATTCAAAAGAACCAAAAATTGCTTGATAAATTTACATGTATGCACTTGTCCTCAAAATGCCAATACATCTCAAATCTCCATCAACGTGAAATAATCCAAATCTACTTTATCTAGTTCCATAAGTCAGAATATGCAGCTGACTAAGACTTGAGCCCTTTTCACATTTGTCTTTCTTAGCCCTAGGGAAAACCTCAATTTACCCTTGTGCTTATTAGTTAACCCCGGGTTCAGGATTCACACTTGAAAATCAAAGCCCAGGGTTGATGTCTAAATAACACTTTTGACAGTTTTGGTTGGACAACAACTATCCTGTTGTTTTTTCTTCTGACCTCCCCTCACACTGCAGACTTGTCCTGGGATATCCACAATAAAATCAGTGGAAACCCTGTTCTGGAGTGGGGTTTACTAAACCCCGGGTTGCAGGGTGGGGACACCCCACATTGTCAGTGTGAAACAACTGTTAGCCCAGCATTAACCAGGGTCTTAGCACAGGGCTCTGAGGTGTGAAAAGGGCTTCAAGGGTGTTATTTTGCAGGATTCAGTTTAGGGTGATGCTGCTGTGTTAACAACTTAGACATAATTTGAAGGCTACATAGTGGCAGAGAAAATCCTGGACATCAGCCAAATTGTCAACAAAACAATCCAGCTAAGTTAAGACATCCAAACAGGAATAGGGCCCAGATTCGTAGTTTGGTCTTCTGGTAAGAGCTGCACAGAACACTAGCAAAATTTAGTCACTGCTAAGGTGACACAATTTTGGCACATATTTGATAAACACCTTGAAACCACACTTTAAGCACACACTAAATTTTGCTGATGTGTGTGTAGCTATAACCATAGGCTCAAACAGTACATTACAGTTTCGTCTGCTTCCTGGACTGCTTGTGGGCCATCTTAATATTTCATATATATTTTTTTTAAAAAACATGACTTTTCTTCAAGATTCCAATCAAATTTCCACATACACAATTAGTTTGACAAATACTGCATGGAAAAAAAATGAAATCACAGACCTAAAATGAGAAATTTGTACTACCATAAATACTCTAAATATGATAGTGATATTTCAATGCAACTAACATAGATAAGCATGATAAAAGAGATAATAGGACCTCTAAATTTGTAATTTTAAGACCATTTCCAAGGTTTCAGGAAAGCTCTGTTTGCACTGAATACTGTTTGTTCATACTGTCTCAAACAGCTTTGCTAGTTGCTTAGTGAACATTTACTGGCCAGACAACCTGTGGCTACACACATTATGGATCTATTTGTTAAGAGCTTCATTCTGGTTTCTTTTTTAGGTGCCCAGTCTTGAAAGCATATCCTGAGAGCACCATGTCCAGGTTCTTTGATGGGCTTTCCACAGAGGCAGTCCCTTACTTTCACGTCTTTTGATTAATATTTTAATGCCTAAAATCTTAGAAACAGTAATATTTTCATACTACTTCTCCTAGCTCTATGATTTATATGAATACATGTTCAGTCATTCTGCTCGGTCATACACAAATCAATTGGAGAAGCATTGTCACTGTGTGAGGACTCGTCTTCATTCTTCACATTAAATGCAGACTCCTCAGTCTGAACCTGCTCATGCTTCCGTTTGTGGAGCCTCAGGCTTTGAGAGCGGCTGAAGCCCCTCCCACATATGTCACAGCCATACGGCCTCTCCCCTGTGTGAAGCCTGAAATGGTTCTTTAGGCTTGACGCTCGAGTGAAACTCTTCTCACATTCAGGACAGTCAAACTTCTCCCCAAAGTGAATTTTCTCATGTTCCCTCAAACGACCAGACTGGTTGAAACTCCTCTCACACACGGAGCAGTGGTAGGGCCTCTCTCCCGTGTGTGTGAGGCGGTGCCTGTTCATAGCCCCCGAGTGGGCAAAGCTCTTCCCACAGTCAGGGCAGGAAAAAGGTTTCTCCCCCGTGTGGACTTTCTGGTGACCTTTGAGCTGACCTTTCTGGGTGAACTGCTTCCCACAAAGAGTGCACTGGTAGGGTTTCTCTCCTGAGTGAATTCTCATATGTATTTGCAGCGCAGACAGCTTGTGGCAGTCTCTTCCACAGAGCCCACAGCAGTAGGAGCTCTTTTTCAAATTGTTGTTCAGCTGTTGCTGCAATGGTGATGTTGGAGGACTTAAGTCCTCAGTGTCAGCGACGTGGCCAGTCTCTTCTCCTGAGTCTGTGGGCACAGAAATAGGACACAATGGGAGCATGTCAACCAAGAACACTGAACCAAATACTAAAACTGACATCAGGAAGAAGGTTGCCCATTTAAGATATCACTTGCCGTGGACTGTAGATAAAATGAGATTAAAAAGTCATAACATCACTAAAAAAAAATTCAGCCTTGCATTTATCTGCGCTCTGTATAAACAGTTTTATCCAAGTCAGCAGTCTAACGAGGACCTATCTGAGTTAGAAGTGGTTATTACAGAAAACAGATTTTAGCACGGATGTTCAAGTACAAGATGTTATTTATATGATGTTAAACAATGGCAGTGGCACTCCTTGCTATTTAAAGGTTCATTTATATTGTTTGTTGAAGTGTCAGCGTAACTACGCAGGAGAATCTGTGTACAAACTGAACCAATCGGTGCTGAGACTTCGTTAATACTGTGCCTTTCCCTCCCTTAAGCAGATTCAGCCTACCAAAGGACGTTAAGTAACCCACATATCAAAACATTTAACTTAACATGGTTCCTTCTTAATAATTCTATTCCTTAACTATTCTTTCATTGGCACCTTTCTTTCCTATGCAGACTTTTACAGGATTTAAGTTTATTAAGTTTGTAAATAATCCAAAATTGGAATGAACACTTACTTAAATTACACTGTTTTGTACTGTCTAGCCTCTAACACTGTGAACACGCCTCAAAATGAATGAATAACAAGATTTGATACTGCAGGGAAGTTTTGATCATATTTATGAGCATCATCTTGGTCATCATTTCAATGTACATTAAACATGTGTGCTCCTGTAATGGATTTTCCCTCATCTTACTGTTAACAAGTTCCTCTTCTTCTTCCTTAACTGTAATTCGAATTTCAGTGTTACTCTCCTCTTGCTGTCCCTCGGTCGAGGAACAGTCTTCACTGCCAGAAACTTTGTCAGGACCTTCTGCTGTGGGAAAAACAAAACAAAACAATTAATCAAAACAACAAAAAACAAGCCAGCAAGAACAAAAGAATCATTGCAATGTGAAAAGATGCATTCATGCTCAATCAAGTGTACACATATCTAGCAATCCCATGTTTATGTACCGGACAAAGGTTCCTCTTCTTCCTCTTCTTTCACAATGACATTCATATGTGGACTGGAGCTACCATCCTCCAGCCTGTCTTCTGTTTCTCTCGAGTCATTTTCGCACTGGGATGCTTTGTTACAGTTAGGACCCTGTGAAGAATGGGCCTCCCCTTCACTTGAGATATTCTGACTGCCAGAAACCTATCAAAATAGTGTGAGGTAGGAATTAGGAGCTCAGTTCCATCACTTAAACCAGATTGCAGTTAGCTGGAGTGTAAACATTTGGATGTGGCAGTGGTGTAATGAGGTCTCAGCACATTTTGTTAAAAATGTTTAGATTGCGGAAGACAGACCTGTACTGAGATAGCAATGACAGAGAACGTCAACTGAAACTGACAATCGCACAATCTACACTGAACGTTGTTTGTATTTTCGGTACCTCAGGGCTGACGCTGTTGACCAGATCCTGCTGAGATGATTCCCCGGCTGGAGCTTGACCTGAGCCTGAGTCGAGTGCCGTGGCAGTTCCATTCTTACTGTGAGTACACGACCGTTTGTGGTTTCTCAGAGTTCCTGCCAAAGAGAAGTGCCTGCCACAGTCGGTGCAGGTGTATGGCTTCTCCCCAGTGTGAATCCTGGTGTGCCTCCGCAGCTCTCCTGGGGCGATGAAAGACTTGTCGCACTGTGTGCAGCTGTATGGTTTTTCTCCTGTGTGAGTCCGCATGTGTGTTGTTAATGTCCACTGCTGCGCAAACGTCTTCCCGCAGTCAGAGCAGTGGTAGGGTGTAATGCCGGTATGGAGACGTTCATGCCTCACCAGTGTACCTGACAAGGCGAACCTTTTGTCACAGAACGAGCACTGGTAGGGTCTTTCTCCAGTGTGAGTCCTCTGATGATCTCTGAGCTCTGCTGCAGAGTTACAGCTCTTTTCACATTCAGAACAAGGAAACTTCTTCCTCGAAAAGCCGGCAACAACCTCAGAGTGCATTGCCTCTAGGTGTGTTTTCAGATGCCAGTGACGAGAGAAACTCTTCAGACATATGGAGCAGTGATATGGCCTCTCGCCTGTGTGTGTCCGCCGGTGGAGTCTCAGCTCCCCCTGACTAGCAAATCGTTTCTCACAGAAAGTGCAAGGAAACGGCTTTTCCCCCGTATGAACCCTTTCATGAATCATTAGCAGTCCCTTCTCCGGAAATCTCTTCTCACACATAGAGCAGGGAAAGGGCCTCTCTCCCGAGTGAGTACGTAGGTGGCGCTGAAGTTTCGAGGCATAGGGGAAGTCTTTTCCACACACGGAACAGCTGTGAGTTGACTGCGGTTTTCCATTTTCACTTTGATCAAATGTCTTTGATGGAGTCACCTCATCTCCAACTGCAGGGCTAACACTCTCTCCTGTGTGGGTAAAAAGATGAAAGGAACAGCATTTGAAAGAGAAAGGCTGAAGAGAATTTTCAAAGTAATCAGTTTCTGACCATAACTTCCCCACCTGTCTCGTGTGGATTCCAAATGATGGTTTCAAACCATAAGACATGGAGGACAGAGACTACAGGTTTTTCAATAAAACCACCAGCTTTTTTAACTAATTGGCAGAAGCCCTATTCAGACGGGATTAGTTTTACAGGGACGTTGGGTAATTTGTGTATTTAAAGCCCTATTCGGACGAGATTTGTTTCCCAAACGACATTTGACTTTTTAATTACTAACGTGGGATGTCTGTAGTTTCGTGAACCAGTTTGGACTGGATTAGAATCACTGAAGCTGAAGCTGTCAGTGACTCATCTAGGCAACTTGTGGGCTCGAGCTGTCACTTATTTATTTTTTTAACATCTTAAGATAGACTCCAAGCATGCCATGTTACTGAGAGGTGTTGTTAGGCTACTCAAACTAAAGTTTTGGCTGTAATTAAAAGTACATGAAACTCAAACATTGTTTGAGAAAATTATCCCATCCGAATACAGCTATATCTTCAACCAAAGAGGGGGGGACTAATCAGAGAGATCACCTGGTGTGATGAGTTTTTCTGAGAAAAAAATCAGAAGTTTGGCCAAACATTTATGCTGAATATTATGGCTGTCTGAGACAGGCATGTTCAGGATCTCCAGACACCTCTATGTGCCAGTTTTCCAAACTCTAGCGCTTGGCCTGATGGTGCCACCAGGCTGGGCCTGAGACTTTGATTACTGCTATTGTGCCCCCTAAAGGCCAATCAGTGCCATTCTTTGTGTCCAAGTTCCAATTCACACATTGTATTTTCAGCATGGTGAGAAAACTGTTTGATATTAAGAATAGCTGACTCAGGCTCCTGCAACTTTACAGAGCAAGATCATTGCTGACTTGGTGCTAGTTTTTTGAAGCTGAAGTCAATGTCTGTCCCCCAGTTAATGCATTTATTTACCTGCCATCACATTAATATCAAGTATAATATCCCTAAATGTGTCTCTGACTTTACTGTCACTCAAAAATGTTCTTAACAAATGCAAGATGTATAAAGCTGACTATTAGGTACTTTTTCTTGCCCCTCCAATCACAAATTACAAAACAGCAAAGCACAGAAAATTCTATATCGTGTTTGTGCACTTACTGAGATCAGAGAATTCCACTTCTTCTCCATCAGAGTTGATCAGGCCTCCTATTTCTTGCTGATCTTCCTCGGCCAGGATCACAGCTGGGCTGAAGTCCATTGGGTTTTCAGAGCCCATCTTTCAAATGATGAATAACCTTGTAGTATATAACCACAGAGGTGAATAATCAAGTGGCATTGAGTGGGCATTTAAAATAAAAACTTACAGCATAGACTTGGATATCTTTGGCCAACAAAATGTGCTTAAAGGCTTTGCAAGTTACACCACAAATCACTGGGCAACTATGGCAGATTTCATATTTGGAGGGTTCTTTGGAAAATTAGTGCATCCTGCTGGTTGTTCCTGAATCAAACTTTGATTTTTGCTGTGGTTTGGAAGATTAAAGAGCCTGTCCAACCTTACTTTTATCCGTTAAGAAACATTAGCTATGGCTAGGTGTTGAGGTATTATATTGGGGGTGGAATGAGCACTTCCATTGAGGTTGAGTCCTAGTAAGGATTTCCCTTATTTGACTCTTAATGTCCCTGCTGTGTTTTTTTTTCTGAGTTCACAAAAGGGATTATCACAAAATAACATGCCAAATGCTTGTTTTTCAGCTTCATAAGGCCATCAAATTACCTCTTCTTATGTTTTTGCCATGTAAAACTAGAGTCCCTCCCCTCTAGGGCCTGGATTCCTTCCCCCATGTCAGCAAGCATGCCCCCTGGTGACATGTCCTTGAGTAAGACAGACTCCCAACCAACTCCATGGATACCGTTTTATAGTTAACCCTGCAGTCATGTGGTAAAGGTAATTTATCTAGGGGGTGCAGTAAAGTATCATATTCCTGTTATAGTTGGACTTCCACAGTGTGTGTTCCCAATCAGCAACCATTCCAATATCACCTGTAATTGGGATATCATCCTATTTTATAAGGATTATTAAAAGCCACATGTAATCTGCACTGGGTGTAGGGAATATGGACAAAGTACCATATCTCAAGTTTTTTTTTTACAATTCATCACAATCCTTTTGATTTTGCTTGCATTTACTCAGATATGCTTTCTCCTGCCATCGATGATACATTAAAAACAAATGCTTGTATGCAGAGTGACATTTATCATGTTACTCTATCCAGTCTGCAGCAGTTTTTTTTATTTTGCATTTTAAAAACACCAATTTCAAACTCTGGGTCTTCTGAGATACTTTATTGATTCCCACGGGAGAACACAATCAGCTACAGAACAGCGCCTCCAAACTGGCATTTGGCATTTAATGTCCTGCTCAAGGACACTTCAGTAGGGCGGATGTTTCGCTGTGACGGGGGGCTTGAACCTGGGCCTTCCAGCTGAAGGACAGTCTCCTTGCCCTTAAAACATGAGTATTCATAGAAAGCATTTGCATTACTACAATGCACCGTTGTTGGTGATGTGACTACATTTTTACATGAACACCGTGGAAACCATGTGAAGAACATAATTTAGTGTGCTTTGTGGTGTCTTGGACGTTCGTGACAAGCGCTACAAGAAACACCTCATCGGGCATCTTCACAGTGTAGCCGAGCTATGTAGCGTTAGCAAGCTAGGACTCACATTTGCACCATCCATTTAAAACCCCAATTAGTGCTGGTTCAAGGTAGCTACTCGATTAACCTGTTGGCACCGGTCGCATGTTAAAAACTCACGATACATCAAAAGCACAACAGGCGCACCCTGCAGCACAGCAGTAAATGACCTCTGAATGAGACGTCTCATTCATGACGCGGCGTCGCTGACCAGCAGTGACTGACCACTGCCTTGGAGAGGACGGCATTAGCTGCTAACATGGCGTTAACTCGCCTAACGTTACTTCACTCATCTTCATAGTCAAGTTTGTTAGCCCTCAACACTAACTTTACACTGCCTGTCAAAAATAAGAGCTCAGACAGAGATTTACATCCAAGTCGTACGTGAAAACAACAACTATGCCAAAAAAAATGCTGCAAAATTGCCTCCGACTAAGTAACATTAGCCAAGTTAGCTAGCTAACGTTTAACAAGAGAGACAATAGATTTTTGACCAACCTCGGCATGGATTTCCCTTAGGTAAAAAGTATTCGCTCAATATAAAGTCACTACAGCGAACTGGCACTATTTCTGTTGCTTTCTAATTTCATGCACAATATGCTCAGACAGTGTGTTTAGCCGGAATCAACTAACTAACGAGTTAACTAACAAGCGTTTGGAGCCGATACACCTAACTAGCCTTAGCTGTTAGCCAAATTGAAGTGGTGTTAAGACTTCCGGTTCTGTTTTCTGTCTTCACAATAAAAGCTCCACCAAAATAATTACGCAAAGCATGGAGAATCTGTATGCTTTCTGCAATCATGCATGCATCACCTCTTTGCAACCACAAAAGCGGTACATGCCATGTTTCAAAGTACTGGGAATGACTGGATTAAAAATAAATACAAATGAAACAGTGAAAGCAATTTTATCAATACTGCAGGTGTTTTTTTTCCCTGCCGGAGGAGGGACGACTACATATAGACTGAATTCTGACTGAATTAGTAATCTCTTACTCAATATTGCAGATAATCTGTAGGATAAGACAACAGTAAATGGTTATAATTATATCGTGCAAATAAAATGCTGCTGCATGTGATTATGAAGTGCAAGGCCCCTAACATTTCCTATCCCCAAATTATCACTAGACTACTTAGCATTCTCTCTTCACTGAGAGAAAACTGGACCTACAACTAAACGTTTTAGTGTGAACAGTAATAAGCAGCCATGTTGAGTTGGTCCTCTTGATTTTTTAAAATAAAACACTCAAGTCACTGGCTGGGCTGAGGCAAATCAAATGGGTAGTGCCACCCCATCATTTGATGGGATTGGCTGTTGCACTTGTGACGTACCAAATCCAGCTGGCTAAGGGTACACCACAGTCTCATATTTTGGGGATTTTTGATTGTCCTCGTCTTATTTTTTTAAGCGCCTGGTGTAAATATCCTTCAGGCAGGGCTGTCAGATGCTGCTGTCCGGTATTCCATGATTCAGCCAAGCCCCGGCGAAACAGAAGACACCGTGGTGCCCGATATCACAGTGGATACCGATGGATACCGACCGTCTTCCAGCTCACTATCCAACACCTGTACCACACCTGGCAGGCAGAGAGGACCCACGCCCCGCGGCCTGGATCCCGGCCGGTGTTCAGTCCCTCCACATCGACCTCAGTGCTCCGGTGCAAAGAGGGATGCAGAGACGGTCCTGCTTGTCTCTGAGGTCAGGACCCCCCCCACTTCCCACCTTTTCCTCAATGTTTATTCCAATGTTTACATCTGAACAACTCATTAGTGGCGCTAATAGAGAGGCGACTGGACAGTCCTCGCCTTCTTACAACCTTTCAAGCGAACAGATTTCTTTTAAAATAGCATACATAAGTCAAGGTAACAAATGGGGTCTGATAAGCTTTCACTGGGAGTGCCAGCTGATTCTGCCAACACAGTCAGAAACCAAAATACAACAGCACAGCATGATTTACTGAGGGAGGGGGAAAAAAGTTATTACAATGCAAAAACAAAAATGATGAGATGTAGGAAAGCACAAACACTCCAGCAGCAACTTGCCAAGTGAAGGGCAGACCACAAGGAGGGAAAATCCACTCTAACCACAATTTAGGTTATTTATCCATTATTTAGCATGAAATGATTGGCATAACGTATAATCTATAAAAAAGCAGGCACTTGTTATTTTATTCAACCAGTAATCTCAGGATACAAAGTTGCAATGAGACAATAATCAGAGGAAAAATAACAAAGTATACGGGCTAGCTGAAAAATTTGTATTGCTTGAGCATTAGTTTTTTCAATGCAACTATTAATTGATTATTGGTGTATAATAGAATACAGTAGCATGAAATGTTACAGAAAAGTTATTTAGTCAACTGAAGAAGTTTAGACGCACTCATTCTTGTCTTTTTATTGTTGCTGCTGTTGGAGAGGTTCACTCACTTTGACAGGGGAAAAATGGTTATTTGTTACAGTAAAACATGAAATACGATTTTACAGTTACCATTCTGAATAATGCTCAATGTCTTTGTTCTGTGAGGTCGACAAAGTGTGCAAGCTGAGCTGAACTCAGGGGTAAATAAATAATGTGATAAATAATTCACAATATCATTTTTCTTTTCTTCTTTGAAACACCATTTACTTGAGGGTTCCATGAGGCTGATTACACATCGTACACAATTAAATGTGAATACAATAATAGAAATTCACAATCAGTCACAACAGTTTAGATCACTGTGATTTATTCCACCAACTCAAACTGTTGGGAAGCTTTTTATTTTATGTATATATTGTGTATGTACTTCCTTCTATATTTCCGCCATACACAGCTGATTTGCTATGATTACTGTGAACTCCCAGATTATTTACTTGCCATTACCAGCTGTTGTTTTGGTCGACCCAGCGGTTTCGTTGGCTGTTTTGGCCTCTTGTCATGAGTCTTGAGATGCGCCCGATATCCTTGGGAGTAGTAGAAGCACTTGCCACATTTCTCACAAGTATATGGTTTCTCTCCTGTGTGAACGCGCAGATGAACTTTAAGGTCACACGCTTTGGAGTAACTTTTGCCACAGATTGAGCACAGGTAAGGCCGTTCTCCGGTGTGCGTTTTGAGGTGCACGTTCAGGTGGGATGACTGTACGAAGGCCCTACCGCACTGCTCACAGCGGAAATTCTTCTCTCCGCTGTGAATTAACTCGTGTTTTTTAAGTGAATCTGCTGTGACGCAACTCTTTCCACACTCTGAACAGAGGTAAGGTGAATCCCCTGAGTGAGTGCGCTTGTGTATTTTAAAATAATATTCATTTTTGAACCTCTTGCCACAGTCTGGACATGCGTATGGTTTCTTGTGGATCTTGTAGTGTTCTTCCAGCTGTTGTTTTTGAGGGAAGTCCATTCCACACTCTCCACACACATGGATCGTTACAGCAGGGTCTTCAGGGGGATTATTCCCCTGACCTTCAGCTCCACTGGGAAACTCACCTGTGGGAAAAAACACAAAGACATTCATATATCATTAATTATGACAGACTTCTGAATTATCAGGGCATAGTGCATAGCGCTTGCAAAATCATTTTACAGTCACATACATGCTCACACACCCAGTAAAACAGAACAACACCTTTGACACTTTGTTTTTTGAATATTACTCTGCTGCAACAGCAGTAAGTGGATACTATATTATCTAGTCTTTAACCACCAATAGTTGTGACACATGAAGCTGTGCACTACAAACAACACTGAGTACCTAAAAAGAACAGCTGCACTAAATAATGTTTGACAATCAAAGATGATACAGTAGATGGATGAGTGCTGAGAGTGAAATCAATTTGTGAAGGACTGGCAAAAACAAATGAACAAACAAACAAAAAAAGTGTATTTGAAGTGTATTTTGAGAACAGGCAAATACCAGAAATAGTAAACTAAGCATTGAAATGCTATCATTACAGTGTTATTGGTCACGCTGGCATCTGATTTTATTGATTTAGGACCAATTTTACTGGCATTTGAATTTAATGTTTGTTGTATTTCAGCTTGTGAGCACTTGGAATTTGTTTTCAGTATTTGCATTGCAACTGCAATGGCCATGATCAGTGTTTAATACAAGCATCTATTGAAAAAGAGGTGTCTTGACACAGGAGCATCTGACCTCTGTGAACCTTCATGTGTGTTTTGAGGTTTCCACTCTGAGTGAATCCTCTTCCACAAACGGAGCACTTGAAAGGTCTTTTCCCTGAGTGAATTACAAGGTGTCGTCGCAGGGCAGTGTTGTGAGAGAACACTCTTCCACAGGTCGGGCAATCATAGCTCTTCTTGGGTTTGCGTGTCCCCTGGAATTGTTTTGGCTCCTCAGACGTTTTTTCCTGTGTGCTTGAGTCCTCAGCAGCTGCTGCTTCGCTACGAGCTTCTCCTGTGCAAGAAATGACTTGAGTTAATATGACAAAGCTCCAAGTGAAATACTGCAATACAAAACTGATCTGCAGTGAAATCAAATCTTTTATTGTCAACAACATTTAATTTTGTTGTCTGTCTATATTATATACAAGAGGTTTGTTTAACTGAAACAAATCAGTGGCGTGTCCAGGCTGTTTTGACCCGAAACAGCCCAAATAGGGCACAGACTCTGCTGAGGGTGGTACCAAGTAAACCCTCACAGGTGGCAAATTCTGAGAATCAGTTCTTATGTGTCATATCAATAAAAAGCATATGAAGTAGCACTGTTTTTTTCCCAACTGCAGAATTACTCCAGATGGGGGGAAAACCCCACCAGATATCTTACCATACCAGATATTTATAATTTCTTTTCATACCATACAGTCCAGGTGGGGCAAGAGGAGCTGAAGTCTCTCTGTCATCATGCCCCCCCCCACATCCAGCAGGTACCTCTGGAAGGCTCTCAGCAGCAGCGTCAGCCTCATTGTCACAATGTGTCTGATATGTCACACCTGAGGCAACACAGGGAGTAACATCTGTATCAGTTACTCAGTTTAAATAAACATTAGCATTTTAGCATTTTCACAAAATTGAGACCTTGTTCTTATTTCAGAATTTCTCTTATAATTTCGATTAGTGCCATTCTCTATGATTAGCACCAGTGTTTCTGCTGTAGGATAGAAGCTGAACAGTCCCACCTCTAGGATAGATACCTAATCATAAGTTAGAACTGGCACCTGAGGTGCCCAATCTGACTTCTGATCCCAATCATTTGCTCAATATGGTGCATTTTAGGGATACTACAGATTAGCATCTTAGCTATCTAATCTCTAGATTTTTGAGAGTTGTTGATGTCCACAAAACATAAATAGGTTGTCTTCAGGCATGAAAATAATTGTGATTTCTGAAATTTAATGATAATGCCACTGAAGCCAAAGTCACCTGTGGATCGTGAGCTGTGATCCTGCTCCTGTGTTTTAGGTCTCTCTACATCATGGTAGTTCACCTGAGCACTCCTCTTGCTGACGTGTGTTTTCCGTGATGTGGTGTTATGTGGGTGAGGTGGACCCAGGCCTGGCTCTACAGGTGGGGGTACAGGCTGAAGCCCAGGAGGCCATGAGGGTCGCTGTGCTGCACAGCTCTCCTGAGGGTGCTCATCATCCTGGAATCACAAGTTGGTTTTGTGTTATCCATGTATGTTTACTGATGTTATTAATTAATTTTATTATCAATCGAGTGTACACCAATTGTATGACTGCACTTGTACAACATATACATGGTTTTTTCCTATGTAACTGCAGCTTGCCTGTTTTTTTTAACATCCTCTTCTGTAA
Source organism: Myripristis jacobus (assembly GCA_900302555.1). Taxonomy (NCBI): domain Eukaryota; kingdom Metazoa; phylum Chordata; class Actinopteri; order Holocentriformes; family Holocentridae; genus Myripristis; species Myripristis jacobus. Next base: position 14,560 of record OMLB01017772.1, read on the forward strand.
TACTAAGATTAAAAACAAATAATAAATGATTATAAATTAACATTAGGATGTCAACTTTTTCTTTCAGCTTTAACTTTAAGGAAATATAAGCGGCAAATGATGTCCTCATATCTCAAATGCTCCATGCCCTGTCTTAAAAAGGTGAAATCACCATAGAATGTATGGATTTTAGTTAGACTGTCTGTATTCTTGTGTTTGTGCTGTGGCTTCTGAATCCACCAACAAGTGAGGCCAAAATCCACTCTGCCTCGTCTCTGCCCACCTTTCGTTAGATGTCCAGGTAACAAAGAATGCTGTAATTCAGCATTACTTACTGCTGTGCCTCTGAGCAAGGCGCTGAAACTCATGATGGCTCCTGCTGGACTGTAGTATGGCTGCTGGCCCTCCGCTGCTCTCCAGTTGTAAGATGTATCTGGGTTTTGGCCCCAAGGGTTAAACGCTGTGTGGTGATTCCATTGAGATGTCTGAAACATATGCAGCAATGCCAAACAAGAATTTAAATGGGTGGTAATAATATAATATAATATAATATAATATAATATAATATAATATGCCATTTCCCTCACCTGGCTGTGATTTGCTGTAGCATGATTTTCTTGATTACCAAGGTGATTATTAGGACTGTTTCCTGCATCAACCAATGAATTAGATTATTTGTGTTACACACATTCATTAAACTGCATAAGAAGTAGCTAGTGCTTTCATGATATGATTAAAGGTTGTGACCTTTGATGCAGATATTTTGTCAAACATTAATTGCTCCAGTCATCTCATTTCACATTATATAATATCTCCAGAGATTAAAATGAAAAATCTAATTTAAATGGCTAATCAGCATATCTTAATTCATACATAATTTCATACAGTGATTGATAAGAATTAATTACAACTATTTACTACAGTTAAATTATATGTAAAAAGCATGATCAAATTTTATTTTAAAAATGTATTTCTCATGTACTCGATTAATGCATGATGCAATTAGTGCAATTAATGCATGAGTGTATTTTATGAGCCAACTTTCAGTTACTAAGTAAAGACAGTCTAAATGGTCAAAAACAACAGTTGTCAATGGTGAGTGAGTGAGTTAATCTGTATCTGTCCCAATACACCTGGTTCCCACAAATCAATACACACCATGAACAAAATGGCCTGCAGTTAATGAAGTGTTCATTCAGTGATGGTGAAAACTGCTTTCCAATTTAAGTTGTGATTTAGAGTGCACCACATGTGCTACCTAAATTCTAAAAACCATGGTGGCTGTGTTGTATTTTTGTGGATCTTTGATGCTATTGTTTTTCTGTGCAGCCTACAATGCTTCTTTCCAAGATATACACAAAACAAAAATGAAAGACTGCAAATGGAATGGATGAAGCACTTTATCATCTCTAATTTACAGACTGCGCATTTCTGTTAAGTTTGATATTTTCACACAAATTTCTTAGGACATCAAAAACCAAACTTATCGACTTTCCAATTTCACTTTTTAGCATGAGATATGCAACACGTCTTATGGGGTATATAGGCTTAAACAGTATACTGGGGCTTTTCAAGTAGAGTGACTCTTATTTAAGGTGGTTGGTCAGTCAGTCAGCAAACCTACCGAGGTTGGGAGGTTCCCACGTCACGTCCTCTCCATCTGAGTCAGTCGGTGCGCTCTGTGTGACCCTCTTGGGCTTGCTTGATTTCCTGGGACGGCCCAGCTGTCTAGGTCTGCCGAGCTGCCTGGTGGGCCCTATGGGCTTGGCAGTATGAGTCTTCTTATGGTTGTTAAAACCTTGTCTGTAATAGAAACTCTTGCCACATTCATCACACTGGTATGGCCTCTCCCCAGTATGAACTCTCAGGTGGACTTTCAGCTCTTCGCCTCTCGCGTAACGTTTACCACAAATGGAGCAGAGGTGAGGCCTCTCTCCAGAGTGTGTTACATAGTGTGCTCTTAAAGTTGATGCTTGCTTGAACCTTTTTCCACATATACTGCACGAGAAAGGTTTTTCTCCGGTGTGATCTCGCATGTGGTTCTCAAGTCCCTTTGGTGAGTGGAAGCCTTTATCGCACTGCAAGCACTGGTAGGGCTTCACACCTTGATGTCCATCTTGATGCTCTTTCAGTTTCTGGATATGCATGAACCTCTTGCCACATTCTGTGCAGGCGTGGGGTTTCTTGGATTCATGGACCTGCTTCAGATGGTCTTGTAGTAAATTTTTCCCTGAAAACTGTGTCCAACACAGATGGCAGAAATAGATTTCCACTGGTGGCTGAGTCTCTTCAGGTTTAGAGGAACCTTTCTCAGCCACACTGGTGGATTTCAATTCTGCAAGAAAGACAAATGCAGCAAAGGAATTAAAAATTTGGAGGATGCTATAACTCTGTTTGCCACACTACGTTATTTCCTGACTACCTGCATCACACTCTAAAACCTCTAAATTAAAGTGTTAGAGGACTAACTGCCCACTCAACAGACAGACAATCACAGACAGAATTAAACTTTCAAAACAACATAAAAAAGGGTTAAGACAAATAATGCCAGCCTTGGGACTCCGGAATCAATGCCCTCACCTTTATGAACTTTCTGGTGTGTTTTAAGGTTTCCAATCTGTGTGAAACCCCTTCCACACAAAGTGCAATGGTATGGTTTCCTTCCTGAGTGAATGATAAGGTGTCTATTCAGAGAAGCACTTGTCGGGAACTCTTTCCCACATGTTGAACAAAGGTACGTTTTTGGAACCCTGTGTTCATCATGAGGTTCCACAGGCACTCCTGGTGCTGGATGGTAGATTCGCTGATGAACTACCAAGCTTCGATTTGCTCTAAATGTCTGTCCGCAGTCACAACACTTGTGAAGTAGGTGCTTGCCGTGCTTCTCTTTCAAGTGCCGGTCTCTGGCATAGATGCTCTGGAACTCCTTATTACAGTCTGTACAGCTGTGGAGCTCCTCAGCCTCATCTTTCTTTCGACGTTTCCTGGGTATCACGCAATGTTCAGGTTTAGTTGGTTTCACGATACGCTCTGTGCCTGGTAATCCAACATCAGGAGCCTTTCCTGCACATATGAAAAACATACATAAATGGGTATGCAAACCAACAACACCAGTGCCTCTTTTACATCTCAGTTTTGTGGATCAATGAAGTTCTCAACTGACAACATTCCAAATTTACTTCCTTGAAATTTGAGGTGTAGCATAACTTGAGGAGTAGTATATTTGCAAAGAATCTAATCATAAAACTAGAACCAGTATTAGCATGTTAATACCACTGTTAAAAATAACCTTGAAGTTACTTTTCAGCATACAAACACCACAGATCCCCAGATCAAAGCCCCCCAATTTTTTATGACTCAAGTCTAATACCAAAAAATATCACTTTTTTATCTGCTGCTTACTAACTACTGACCCTCAGGATTCGACTCCATTTGTGCTCCACTGGAGGCGATCAGACAACTGAGAGTCTCTTTTCCATCCAAGGTTTCTGCCACCCTCTTGGTTTCAGCTGACCATCCGTTATGTGTGTTGAAGTGTTCCTTTAGCCTGTCCTTGCGAGAGAATCTCGTGTCACTCAGAGGACAGGGGAAAGGTTTCTCTTTGGTGTGGATTAAATTGTGTTTCCTCAGTCTGTTCAGGTAACCAAACCCTTTCCCACCCTGGGAGCATTTATGAGTCTTAGCTGTGATCTGAGTCTTCAGGTGTCGTTGTAGGGCTCTGCTGTTACTGAATTTCTTACCACACGCTTGGCAGTAAGAAAGGTCTGTGCTTCCCGGTGTCTCTTGATCACATGTTTGGTTTACTTCAGGAATGGGCCCTACATGACATATAAAGACATTCAGCAAGCAGGTAATAACAGGATATGCTTTGAGTGCTATTATCATTTTAGTAGAAATCAAGATTTAAGATCAACAACATGCCGACTCAAACACCACCTACTGAAGAACTGAAATAAACTTTACTCTCCATTTTTTTTCCTTTGTAAATCTCATTTAAACATAAAGAAAGTGGTTTACTTCAGTTGTGGTCAGGTCATCTCTCAGTGTGAAATAGTTCAATCAGTGGAAAATTGGAGCTGTGGGCAAAATGCGCGTCTAAACTGAAAATGACATAACCTTACTTGCATGATGTAAGTAACATTAGAATAAGTCAATAAAAAACAAAATGATTAAAAAAAAAATCTTTGTTTATTCCTAACATATCCCTGGTATGCCCCAACATCCTTCAGCCAACACAAAAAGACAAGATTTTTAGCTCTGACTGTCCAGAGACTGGCAATCTCAGCAGGCCAGCCTCATTCCCTTTAAATGAAGGATTTGAAGAAGCATTGATTAAAAAGCCAACTGCCATATTTCCAGCTACAAGATAGCATTGTATTAAATAATGCACTTTATGTAACTGCATCATTACATTTTGTTCATTAGGCTTATAATGAGCTAATCTGTCTATATAAACTGATATCAACTGCTACAGTTTGGAGATGGCTCAACGCCTATGAAGCTGCATGTATAGAATCCAACAGCAGGCCAAATAAAAATAACTGTAGTGGGTATTGAATGCAAGCGTATTAAAAAAAAAAATACACATAGTGGCTGCTATACTTATACTATCTTGTCAGGAACACCTCCTTTTGTAAAACTCTGCCCTGCTTGTGTAACTGCCCTAGAGACACCTCTGATCATGAGCCAAGGTGCTTTCCTGCATGCTCTAATAGCCCTTAAACTTCAACTAAACAACAGAGCTCACATGCATGTGATTAAGTAGTAAAGAAAAGAAAAGACAAGGAACCTTGGCCTGCTTGCTCTCCCCTCTCTTCCAATTCAATCATCTCCTTGGCTTCCAGTGATGCCCTGCTGTGTGTCTTCTGATGAGCCATCAGCCTGCAACTACGTTTGCCTCCTCTGCCTCGCACAGGACAGGCAAATGGCTTCTTTTTCATGTGGAGTCTGACATATTTTTTCAGACTCTGATGATACTGAAACCTCATCCTACATCTGACATACTGATGAAGCTTGTCTTTGATGCAGGCTTTTTCATTTCGAGTGAAGGAACCCTGGAAATTGAATTCCTTCCCAGTGGTGTTACAGTGGGCAGGGAACACTGCACTGCTCTGTCTGTGCTGTCCATCATGAGCCCAGATCACATCAGTGGCCGTCCCTGTAGACAGATACAGATACAGGTGAGCATCAGCTTCAAACAAAAAAGGCAGTTTATTAACAAATGCTAAAATGAACCAGGGCAGTTACTGGTTTTGGCAAAGACTGACCCTGCTGTCTAGCATCTTTAGAGAAATGTTGAGTATTTGTGTGTCTATAAAAGAGCTGAACTGTTGAAAAGAAAAGCATAAAAGCCAACAAAATTATTTGAAGTACAGCTTATTGATTACTGTGTCATTTCTAATCCTTTTGTTTTAGTTGGGCGTCTTGTCATTTTATTGCTGTCCTTGCATTACGATAGTGTTTGGGAACCTCAACTACGTGTGCAAGTTAGCTTTCTTTTTCTCATTATAAAATTCTGTCACAGATGAAATTTGGTATTGATAATTCAAGTAATTCTAAAAATTTGTTGACATTTAACGCATCAAAAGGTCTGCAAGTAGCACTAACAGTATATTTACTCACCACAACTGGAAGAAGGCCACTCATCTTCCTCTTCATCAGAGTTCATTAGACCAGCAACTGTCTCTTCTTCCTCTTCCTTCCTTCTTGTTATACCACTGGATTTTTTGGCCTGTGTTTTCACGTGAGACCTAGCATTGTCCAGCTTCTGCCCACCCACAGGACAGGGAAACGGTTTCTCTTTGGTGTGGGTTAGTAGGTGAGTCTCCAAAGTGTTTTGATCGGCAAACGTTTTTCCACATACATGAGGTTTGACTCCTGTGTGAGTCTTATGTTGGCAAAATCCATTTCGAGAACTAAAGTCTTTCTGAAACAATTTACAGTGGCATTTGCAGGGTGTCTCATTTTCTTGGTGTTGTTGACATTGTTCTGATACAGCCTGGAGCTCCTTACTACCAGAATACAGTTTGTGGCCTTCTCCTATGGAAGAGGCAATGCAGATTACAAGGCAAACAAGGTATAGATCAAAGTTGTGACAATGACTGAAACAGTTGAAACTGAGCAGTATCTACTCACCAGGACTGACAGGATCCCAATCAAACTCCTCTCCATCTGAGTTGATCAGACCACCGACTGGCTCCTCATCCTTATGCATGCTGGTCATCACAGCTGTCTCTTTGGAGAGCATTTTCATATGAGACTTCACCTGGGCCATCAGAGAAACGTTCTTCCAAAACATGGGGCAGAAGAACGGATCCTCTTTAGTTTGGATTTTTTGGTGATTATTGTGTCGTCCAGAAATCAAGTGACAAGAGCTACTTAGTGCTGAGCACAACAAAGATTAAAAAAAGGTGCATCATCACGCAAATATATTGTAGAGAAATTGTATGTCCTGCTCTGTGAAGTGTCTTTTTGTCTTGTGTAATGACGATATTGCACCACTGGGTGGTTTCAGGGTCCTGTACCAGCATTTATGTCAATTTCAAACCAAATTGAAATAACAGTAATGTAATAATGGTGGTGAAATTTTTGCTTTATCAGGCCTCTTTTAGATTTCTTTTTTTATACCACTTTTGGTGTTGTTGGTGTTGATGCACCATTTCAAAACTATTTTATAGTGCTACATACATACATAGACATAACACTGGTAATGGCACAAAGCATTACATTGCAGAAGACACACAGAAAAAGGCCAGGACACAGTGGTCCCCTAATGGTAAGAGATGCTCTTTACACTAAAGGAAACAAAATGATTTAATATCAACTACTACGCTATCACAAAACACAAAACAAACAGTGAAGGCAGAAACATTCAACATCAGTAACTACTTATATAGACTGCAAATACTACTATTACAAATACTACTACTAGTAATAATAAAGTTGATGATGGTGATGATGATGATTACTATAGTAATAACATCATAATAGAACACATAAATTCTGACATATTAGAAAGCAATTGCAGACCGTTTGTTTATTCAGTATATGAATCACCAGTAGCCTATAGAGTCTGCCGGTGAGAGAAAAGATGGATTAAGGGTGTGATTGTACCTTGAGAACAGCAATAATGTGTAAACTACTACAATATAGTATGATGACATCCAGGATCTCCCTAATGAGGCAATCGTGACATAAAGTATTTTAGCCAAACTTTGTTAGAACTTTGTTTTAAAACTACCGAGGCAAACTTTGTTTAACACACAAACATAGTCGCTTGGCTGTGTAGCTGAACATCATCTTTGTAAAAGCAGGCTCCCCAAAGTACAAGTGTGAAAATTCAAACGGCAGTTGTTTACAAGGCTCGGCTGGGTTTGGGTGACCAAAACAAGCAGCTCACAAGTGGCAGAGCTGTCAGAAAACCACACAGGATAACAGTGTTTACTCTGCTGGCGGCACTTGCCGTCACTCCCAGAACGACCTCTTGGCTAAACTGCATCATAACTACATCCTAAATCAACACAGTGTTATTAGCCGGTTAGCTGACAGCTAGCATGTTGCTCTGACTCCACCTTTCCAGGACAGATTTAAACTCTCACCTCAGGCACTATGGACTTCAGTCAAGAGATTGGCTTCAGAGAAACACCGCCAGTCCTCGTATCGCTGTTGTACAAATGCCAAAACCCTGTTTAACTCCTTATCCAGATAATCCCGACACAGCCGCATCCATCAGATTTGCGTTTAACGGAGTAGCAAGCAAGCTAGGTTCAGGGTTGCCAGATACACTGACAGAAATAAGCAACCTACACTGTCAAATGAAACCCAAACCCGGTGACCCCGCTGATCCTTTCTCACAATATGCCGTTTCCCACCTCTACGATCCAGAGGGGTCAACGTTTTACCTCATAGAGTGTTTGTCTGATTCACAAGAGGGCGCATAAATTATCACTGGTTTCAGAAATTTAAGACTAAGCACGTGTTTTATTTCCACGAACTGAAATGTCTCCCTTTAACACATAGCACCATTCACTGACATGGCAATGCATGTTTTTAGATTCAATGTTTGGAAAAAACTAGGCCCCGAACTGCTTTCATTACTTATCAAAACTATCACAGTTTACTCAGTTACAGTCTTCTTTATGGTTGCAGAGGGTTTTTTTTGTTTGTTTGTTTTTTGAGAACACAGCGGCATGAGATCACAACAGTGCACAAAAACTAGTCTAACAAAACGTGAAATATTCATATGTGAGGATGCTTTGCCTTTTCTGCAGTCAGTGACTTTGCACAGGATCAAATACACGCGGACCCACGAGTAGTACCTCACTATGTTGCAGAGAAATGCCATCCACGCTATGCCAGACCTGTCCTCGGTCCGCTGATTTGCATGGCTTTCCCCCCACAGGCGCAGGACCCGTTCCCCACTCAACGTCTTTTGCAACATTTGAAAAGGAAAATTGTGAAAGGTACTGCATCATCATACGACTCACTGGCATGCTCTAAAAGAGAGCTGGAGTAATGTGGATTCTTAATATTTCTGCAAAATCTTGTAGATTTGATTAAATCACAGCTTGCACTCTGGCAAATGGTGAGCCTGCCAAGTACAGGCAAATTCTGACTTTCATTAAAGCAGATACTGCCAAACTCGACTCAGTGACAAATCCTGTAATCTTGTTGATGACATATGATTTAAAGAAGAATTTGCATCATTTTTTGATACATAATGAGAGAAAAAAAGAGGTCTTAGTGGGCTTCATCATAGCTACTGTAAATTACATGTGCCCTCTGGACCAGAAAATCAGACAATTTCTGTTTTATTTGCACTTTGCAGTGAGTTTAGACTCCACACAAGCAAAACAAGTGCTTCTTCTGTTGTTGGTGTTGTAGTTTTAAAGGGAAATTAGTAGTGAACAGCTAATAGATTTAGTCCTTACATTGTGCCAGACCACACATATTATAAGTTTCCTTGCTCTGGTGGCATTTTCATGGCAAACAGCAGAACATTTCTTCTGCAATGCCAGCCCTCAGACAAAAATATTCATCATAGCTGTTAAAGGTGTGTAAATTATGAATATTCAAAGGTTTACATATCATGAAGTCTATGAGTGACTTTCCATATTGCCAAACTAAACTACTGTACATCCTGTGGATTGTGTCCAGTCTGTTCACAGAGAGCAGACATTTATTTTCTCCAGCTCTCCAGGGGTATTTTGATGGCATCACTGCGTCGTGGAACAGTGGAGAGCACACTCTGGCTCACACCCCTGGATATTAATGCCAGCGATTAATGGAAAACATATGATAGCCATATTCTACAACTTCTAATCTGATTTTGAATCTATTACCTGTAAATCAAACATTATCAAACACTTACATGGTAAGGAGTGCCAGAACAATGAAGTCTGTAGCAGATTTGTCCCCTTATAAGGCTATGGTTTGTTCGAGGAGTCAGTGTCAAATTATGCCAATATTAAATATGACTTGTTCCCATAGCTGAGGCCACATGTTGATCCATTTAATGAGCCATCTTTACCCAAATGCTGAAAAAAAAACAACAGATAGGCAGGTGGCATAATGAAACATAAGCAATTGTCTAAGCTCATTCAGTATCACCACTGTTCTCACATTACACAGGTAACATTCACAGAGCTAAATGTCACAGAAACTTAGCCCCATGTATTGTGGCTCTTTCCTCTGCTATAGCTCAAATATATCTACCATTAGGGATGGAATCATATGGATCAAAAAATTTCCCCTCCGCCTGCGACGTGGGCTTAAGTAAAAGGTTGTCATTTTGTTTTCTATTAACTGTGGGTCTGTAAATCTCTTTGAGGCTGCAACTGTGATTTAAGTCCCAATCCGGAATTGATTTTGCTTGCGGAGTGCAGTGGTTGTGCATCGTATGGCAACAACACAAGTGAGAGTTAGTTTACATCTGCCTTTTTTGTAAACTGGAGCACAGGAGGCAAATACCATTGTTGGTATCAGGAAGGGGAAATAAAGCCTCGGCAAGGGACAGGAGAGCGCAAAATGTAATCAATGTAGTCATCAAGCTAGCTTTACTGTAATCTCTGCCTCCCTTTCAATGGCAGCAAGCTGTGCCTCATAAACCCTTATCCCACAGGAAAAGAAAAAAGGCAAAGCAAGTTGAATAAAGTGCCCAGTGAAAGTCAAAAAATAAAAAATAGTGGTGTAGCAATGGACTAGTTTTATGTATGTTGTAATCAGACAACAATGCACTCTCGCTCATCGTAAAGTGGACGGGACTGGCTATAATGTTATGGCAACTGTCAGGCCCAAGATGAGACAGGAGGAATTAAATCAGGATGGGGCAACATGGGTGAACAATTTCACTCCCGTGTCTCCCTCTAAGTGGGACTACTGTGGGCTACAAGCTTTGATTTCACTTAAGCCTACGAATACAACAGAAAAAATGGCAGCTCCTCTTCACTCTTGAATTGATCGGAGGTTTTCAGGTCCCTCCACTTGTCTAATGCCTCTCCAGTGTTGCTTTGACATGCTTTTTTTTCCCCCTTTCAAATGCCACTGCTGAAGAATCCCAGTTTGACATTTCACTTCTTTTCTAACATCCAGGAGCACTCCCTGTTTACAAACCGACTCCTCTAGGTCTCCACGTGAGCTTTGGATGGTTAGTCTTCCTCTGCTTCCTCTTGTTGTTGAGTTGTTGATGTTAAATGGAGGTTGGCAAACAAAAAAATGGTTACTTTGTGCAGTGTGGTTACAGCTTGTCACACTGGATAGAGGCTTTAAGGACTTTTGAACTTCAATACCTTCTTATCCATAACAGCTGGTACCAACAACATGATTTTTTTATAAGAGCTAGAATACAAACGCAGGTGCAAAACAGGCTCAGATTTTCAGATTGACTGATGGATTGTTTTGTAAACAAAAGGCATTTTTAGTTTTGTTCTGTTGCTAACTGACAGTCATACTACTGACACACTCCTTGAAAAGAAAGGTCACAAAAATAACAAATTTCACAATCAGACAAATATAGTGGGTAAAAATATTTTTCAGACTGATACCGATATTGCTTTTGGAAGCTGATATCGGCCAGTGCCAATAGCCTGCCCATATACTGGTCCAACCTATTTACCATGGCATTAAAAGGCATTAAAATTTATAACTAACGCACCTATCTATGACTGATAGAGTTTTTGTTCAGTTATACATCTACATACTTCTATAATACACTATAACTTTTTAGTGAAAGATAGTCACAAGCTGATTGATAGAGTAGGTGTAACTAAAAAGTTCATAATGCAAACAACCTCAGTTATTAAGTGAAAAAAATTGAGAAACAGGTTTCTGTAAATTTACTCTATTACATCAATATGGATTGAAAAATAACAAGGATACTGTGCATAAGTAGTAACTGGATATTAGTATTTGGCATGCATGTAACAAAGGCACTCAAATCGGACACATGGGCTTCTAGAGAGGAGTGAATATATAAACAAGATACACGGTGAAATGGGTAATAATCATCTGATCCACCCTTAGTAAAAGTTCAACACTGCACTGGAAATCTTCAAACGTGGTTACTGTCTCTGTAATAGGTGGGAGACATCAGATACAGGGGCAGATACTGGCTGGAAAGAAGAGAGAGCAGAGAAACAGTCTTCTAAACTCTTATTATCAAAACCATTTACACAACACACTGCAGGACTGTTTAATTGTTAGTTTTCCAGCCTGGGCTGCTGTTTGGGTCTGCCAAGCTGTCTGGTGGGTCCCATGCGTCGCCCTGCATGTGTGCGCTGATGCTGCCTCAGACCTTGGCGATAAATGAAGCTCTTCCCACACTCTCCACACTCGTAGGGTCTCTCTCCAGTGTGGAGCCTGTGGTGCACCTTCAGCTCCTCGGCTCTGGCGTAGCCCTTCCCACAGACGCTGCACAGGAAAGGTCTGTCCTTAATGTGGGTCTGATAATGAGCCGTTAGGTAGGAGTTTATTCGAAACCTCTTTCCACAGAGGGAGCAAGCAAATGGCCTGTCGCCAGAGTGCTGCATCTCATGCAGTTTGAGAGAAGAAGCCGTGTGATACCCTTTGCCGCACTGGGAGCAGAGGTACGGTTTCTCCCCAGTATGGATACGCTGGTGAACTTGTATGTAACTTTCGTTGATGAACCTCTTGCCACAGTCAGGGCAGGAGTAGGGTTTCTCCTTCACATGGATTTTCATATGCTCTTCCAATTGTTCTTTGTCACTGAACTGAATGCCGCACCTTCGGCAGAACTGCAGCTGGGATGCAGAGTGTGCGGCCGTGTTGGTGTCGGCAGCTGTGTGTGTGTGTGTTGTAATATGGTGTGCTTGTAAAGCTGAGAGACTTTCGCAGTCCTTCCCACATTCCAGGCAGCGAAGGGATGACCCCGTCCTGGTTTCCACTGGCGGAGTATCAAAGTATTCTGGTAGCTCTGATGCCACAGGATTCCCCTCACTAGACCAATCCTCAACACCCTTGCGTCCTAAACAGAGGCACAGGAGAGACAAATCCAGCTTTAGTGTTTGTACTCCTCAGACATGCCAATCTTTGCAATATCAAGGACTTAAGGCAAAACAAAACTGTGTGACTGTTTTTATGGTTAAAATCAAAATAAAAAGTAGAGTGTATAAGCAATACAATGCATCCTGGTCTGTTTCCACACACCCTACAGCTGCGATTTTATAAGCTGCAGAAACTGACTTATTCAGACTCAACCAGTGGCTCACTGGTGGAATACATGTGTGTTTTCTTGTCATTTATCCACTTTGCCTCTTGTTGTTTCTGCTGTTTTGTTTTTTCCCTTCCTTATTTTTGAGCAGGAGTTTTGTGAGTGCCTGTCACTCTACCAGTGTCCCCAAACTGTCCCTAACAACTGACCTGAAGTCAAAGGTAATCTTGGGAAATAGGGTCATATCAAACTGTTCATTAGAAAGTTACACAGTAAGCAGTTTCAAGTCTTTGGTTTGGCTTCATGTTTATCATGGGGCCTCCCAGAGAAAGCACAAACATTGTTTTACAACGACCTAATAATTGGTTCTGAGTAACTGTGAGCACGTCAACAGAGGACGATGTATTCTTCCAGTGCACTTGCTTGCACTTGGACTCACTAAAAAATTTCTAACTCAGTTTAATGAGAAAGACCATCTATTTTTATATGACAGCAGTGGGGCACAAATACTGTGAACGCTCAAGTAATATCCTGTTGTGCTGTCGTGACAGTTCTTACCTGTGTGAACTTTGTAGTGTGTTTTGAGGTTGCCCTTCTGGTTGAAACCCCTGCCACAGATGGAACAGCAGTAAGGTTTCTCTCCTGTGTGGGTAAGTTCGTGCCTTTCGAGTTTATACGCGTGAGGAAATTCTTTGCCACACACTGAGCAGCGGTAGTCAATCTTCTCTTTGGGCTTCTTCAGGAGCTCAGGAGGTATTTCTAGTGGTACGCGAACCATCTTTCTGCCAGGGCGCCTCTTGGCTTTAAAATGTAAAATAAAAACCACACAAAAATAAATCACTCGATTATGCTCACAAAGAATAAGATAAAACCAAATAATTCCATTTAAATCAAACAGCTAACAGATAATTATGTTACTGTTATTAATCATTTATTTACTGATACAACACTAGTCAATTCTCTCTGCTCTTACCAGACATGGAAGAAGCTCCGTTACTGTCTTTTTGTCCTTCACCAGAAAGAAGAGCAGCTTTCCTTTTCCTGTAACGCCTTTTCACTGTGTTGGACAAGAAAATAACCAACTATTGTTAAATTTAATCCTGAGGGAATGCATGACTGCAATTAAAGCAACAATGTACAATTTTATATTACTGAAGATCTTGAGCTTGTACAGAATAAACTGCACCCACTGGCGATTCAATACACTGAGCAGTTTTGTTGCTAGATCCTCAAATGTTCAGGTGCAACCAGCCTTCTTGCAGTCTCCTACCAAGACCAGACACATAATGCAAAACTAGATAGTTTGTTGGTGTAGCGCAAATGACACAAGCCACAAAAATGTGTTGTTGTTTTTTTTTTCTTTTTTCCCAAATATAGAAAAGATGCAGCTATCGTGTCCCCAAAGCCTTGAGGAATTTACTCTGCATAATTTGTGCAAGTAAAAAAAGCAAAGCAATAAACGTCCCAGCAAAGTAAGTAATTGGGAATGCAGTGAAGCAAATAATAAAGAGGCAAGGCATCAGGACTGAGTAAAAAATGGCTCGTGTTGATTTTGGTTTCAATTTTGTGTTTGGATTTTGCTTTGGTTACCAGCTTGCATTTAAGATGAGACACTGGAAGGTGGTTCGTAAGAAATGTATTGAAAGCTAACTGAAAATATTGAGGAAGTATCAACAAGCACCACGACTGTGTCAAGCCTGTGTAGTATCACTTTAATTTACTTTTTACAAATGTTTGTACAAACAATATACTGTTGGAAAATATGTTTTTAAGTTCCATAGGAAAAATGTGCAGAGACTCATCAGGGTGCAGAGACTCCTGATGATGAAGGCCTTGAATGTTTTTTAAGTTTGCCGGTCATATTCTACACAAGCTCTTTATTCAAAAAGGAGAAAAACTGAAAAATATATTTCCATTGATCTAACCCTCTCCAAAAGACCACATGATTCCAGTTTGCCTGACTGGAGACCAATACAGTGCTTCTTATCCCCTCTATTCTCAAACAACATATTATATCTGGAAACATCTCGTGCCCCCCAAATTGGAGAAAACTGTTAACTATGAGCAGTGGTTCTTTTGCCACACTACTCAAAAACGCTTGTGGGTAGAACAGGCAGCAAGTGGATGATTTGAGATGTGACAGTGTCCTCAAGATTTTTTTTAATAATCAATCAAAGAAATTAGGAGAGTGTTGGAGGGGGGCTGGTGCACCAGGGTGATGTTGGTGGGTGCATGGGTGATGGCGACACCCATGACGGGGGGTGAATGGGATCATTTTGATACTGGATTTCACTAAATCTTTCATGTGGCTTGTGAACCTGAGAGGAGAAACAGGGGCGATAGGCGATACTGAGGACTCGGAGGGGAATGGAGGTAGTGGTGGGGGAACTGTCATGCTGGAGCTGCTGCTCTTGCTGTGGAGGAGCCTTTTCGCTGATGGACAGGAAGTTGTTTGGTGCCTCAGATGGTGAAGAAAATAGTTGGTCAGCTGTTGCACACAGCCATTTAGGTGCAGGCCCTTTCCTTTGGAGAGATCATTATGTTCCCTGAACAAGTTGAAGTTATCAATTAAATCATTTAATTGATAGGGGATACATTTAATTTAAATGTATCCCCATTTAACTCACAGGAATTGGAGAGCCATGTATTCAAGTGCAAGTAGGCAGCTGAACTTATTTATCTTTCTTTCAGGAGCTGGAAGTGGCCCACTAATGAAAGACTGCATCTCTAGCTCATCAAGTCTGTTAAATAGGTTAATATTGATTCCCCTCTGCCAGTGTCATTTGCTTTAACATATAAAATAACATGTTTAATTACTGAGTGCACAGACAGTATCTGGGGGAAAAGTCCTTTTATATAACTCACCATGGCATATTTTCATTTTTCACATACTGATGGCGCCGTCTTCCAAGAGAAGTTTGTCTCTTCCCTTCACCTCTGGCCCAGATTCCTTGTCTGCATGGGCCTTAGGCTCTCTCTGTGTTCTGGTCTTAATTTCCCGTTTCTCCTTCTGAATTGGATCACCATTTTTTCCCTGTTTCCCATTCATAAAAATGCTTCCCAGCTGCTGCTCACCTAATTCAGACGATAGTTGGAATCTGTTTTCCAGCCGTATAACTGGCAAGGTCATATTTCCATCTGTAGCTCCCATCTTCCTCATCCTATCTGCATGATTTTGCTCTGGTTTCGTGCCAAGTTTTTACCAGGTGGCAGTGGATCTGTCCCATTTTAGCAAGTGTCAGAAAAAATTATATCTCCTAGATGGAACATTACACTCTGATTAGCACTGTGATTAGCCCCAGATACAGCGAGTGTGTCATGTTGTCCTTTCTCAGCTAATTTGAAAGTCTTTGCCTGAAGTACGCCAATTTCCTGCAGGTATCTCGAATAGTTTGGGGATAGTGAGCCAAGTCCAAGACACAGGGAGGCATCGAGGAAACCCACCAGCAATTTGTGTGTCTGTCTTTGTTACCTGTCAAGTGGCACACGCTGCCACACTCCACGTTTACACAAAAGTCAAAATGCTCAAGAGGTGGGGCGCCCTGGCAGCTCACCTGGTTGCTCACCTGGCAGATCGAGTACCATTTATCGAGGTTAAGTCCTTACCACAGCGGCCTGGGTTTGAATCTGAGCCCAGGCCATTTGCTGCATGTCATCCCTAGTCTCCCCAGCCTCTCCTGCCTCTCTACCATAACTATCAAATAAAGCATAAATGCCAAAAAAGTAACTTAAAAAAAATCTCAGAAACTTCCCAAAAAGTAAATAATCACAACCTGCTGTCACTTTTACAAATAACCAAGTAGTTAGAGTTGAGTACTGCTAGCAAAGAGTATAAAAAAGGAAAACTTGGAAAATGAAGGCACAAACTTGAGCGTAATGCAGGAATAGCAAGAAAGTAGCTCTTCGGTCTCACTGCATTCCATTAATTGCAACAGACTATGTTGCAGATACCAGTCACAAACTGATTTGTGGCAGGTACCTGGAAGGTAAGGTATGGTGTCAGTCATAAGCTCCTGTGCACAATTTTTTCTGCTCTTACCAGGAACAGCCGTGGTTTCTCCTTCTCCTTTGGCAGATGGATTGGTAACTTTCCTTTTTCTGTAACGTTGCTTTGCTGATCAAAAAACAAAAAAAAAACAAAAAAAAAACAAGTTGGTTGTTTAAATCTTGAACACACAAGTAAAACTGAACATATGCTGTAAAACAAACCATATTTTTCTGCTTACCTGAAGAGAGCCGAAGAGTTTTCAAGTTTAATTCTTCTGATGACACTGTGGCAGGAAAAACTCTCTTTTTTCGGGTACGCCTTTTCACTATGGGATGAAAAGTATGAGAAAAAACAAGACAGTCATACAAAAGCAAGCTGATCATAGTTTGCTTGTTAGAAATATTAAGGTACACTCACTAGGCTCGAGGGGAGCACTTTCACGGGCAGGCTCTCCCTCTGAGTATCCACCAGACGACACTGGAGTGTCTGAAATCTTCTTTCTGCCCCTTTTCTTGCCTTTGTGTCAAAGAGGAAGAGTGGGAAACATTACAACACCGAGAGAATTAGAGGAAAAACATTTTAATTGTCATCAGGAACAACATGTCCCGTCTTCTTACAACCACTCTGCTTTGTATGACACTGTATAATTATGTAAGTTTGGTCGCACAATTACATCAGACTAAATAAAGACTAAAAATCAGCATGAAATTACTCATATTGTTAAAACAAGCATTATTCTGACACCCAGTTAAGGCTTACAGACTTTTTAGCAAAAGTCTATTGCCCTTTGACTGATGAAAATTAGAAAATGCTCTACTGCACACATCTTGAGAGACACTTTATGGCGGCTTCAAGGTGAAATGAGGGAATTGTTTTCACAGAACTGGCATGCTCAGCATCATTTCCATCATTTTCCACAAGACAATTGCCAAGCATAGATTCCTTTATTTAATCAGGGCCAATTTCAGTCAGTAAAGAAGAGAAGATTATCACTGTTTATTTTGCTTCCAAGTATTTTATCCTCCATTTTTATTGTATGCAACTATGAAAAAAGACAGCGTCAACTTCAAGCCATAACTGTGTATACACAAGCTTTATTTTCTATTTAATGTTTTCCAGTCTATCTGGTGGAGTTTTGGTTTGTCTGTTGGCTTGAACAAGTTGTGATTCACAGGAGGTGGGGCACACTACACTAATATTAGCCACATTCGGCACGTACAGGTATATGAAGATTCTCTTTGAGGAGAAGTTTTTTTTCTTCAAAATGAAAACCAAAAACCAAAAAAAACAAAACAAAACATTTTTTTAGAATAATGAACAGCTAGAACTAGTATCAGGGATTATGCTGTACCGTACTCATCTCTGTTATAATGTGTCCTACCTGTGATACACAAAATCCTGCAGTTACCTCTATAACATATTGTTACAATATTGTCATTTTAGGATCTTTTAGGTCACTCCAACCAGTCGCTCACCGGGTTTAGCAGGAGCTTCCTTCTCTCCCTCTGGGAGGTCCACTAATACAACTGTTACCTCGGGAACCTTCTTCTTTCTACCGCGTCTCTTCCCTGCCAACAACAGATGCAAAGACATCAAGTCAGAGTTATATCACAAGTGATTTCCTACCACTACTCTTTCGACTTTTTTTTACCCTGATAAGGGGGAGAAACAGTAGCCATCTTTAGTACTCTCTCTTTTTCCTCTCCTCCTTCTCTTTCTTCATCTTCCCCCTCAGTCACTACTTCCATCACGAGTGTTGGACTGCTGCTCTCCCTCCGATTTTGGCCTTGCACCTGAGGCTCTGACGGGACACCACCACCCTGGGATAATAACATAACCATTAAAAACATAGTCTGAAGCCGGATCATATCGTTTCAACCTGAAATTAGTTATAATTGCATTTTTATGGCAGTAGTTGTAGAGGTTAATCCAAACATTACCAAAAGACTTTGGGCTAGTTAAGATGACTGTCGACAGCTGCGTAATGGCACACACACACCAGCATCTCTTGATTATAACAGATCAATGACTGTCAAACTAAAAGTCAAACAGTTATGCAACAGTCAAAGCAACCTAAAATTGTACTGAATTTCATCTGCACACCTGCAAAATATTTTGAGTAAAATAAAAATAACTCCTTCAACCAATAAATTGTAATGCCTTATAAATTACTAAGAGAACTCCATGTTTCAAAAAAATCAGGAGAAAATTTGACATTTACAGATATTCTGAGCCACATAAAATTTGTATAAGCGTTCTGGGGGAAAAAAAGACCTCCCCTGTTAACACTAATGCCAGCAAGAGATGGCTTTATTTAGAGTTGTTACATTTGTGTGTGGGGGTGAGGTGTGCACTTGCTTTCATTTAAAAAAGTAAGGATGCTATTTCCAAAAGCACAACTGAAAAATTACCTTGTTACAAGTATATGTTGTGTGGGGCCCTCCTGTGTTATCAGAGCTACAGTCAAGACTGCCTCCTGTCAAAATCAGATAGTGTATTCAGGTTCATTGTCACTTGATAGAAAATGCTGACATTTTGTAAAACACATTCAGCATTCACTTAAAAATCATGTTTTTAAGCTTTCAGACCTGATTCAAATGGTTGTATTCTACTTAGGAAATCATCTCAATGTATTTATTCACTGAATTCACTAAATATTGTGTGCTAATGCTGTTCTGATGCTCAGTTGAGAACAGAAACAACTTTTTAACAAAACCAAAAGACTTAAGACTCTGTACATTATAAGATTTCTGAAGGCCTTATTTTGGAAATATTTAAATGACTTGGAAAACACATTCACAGTGACATGTTTCAAGCATGGAAAAGACAACGTTACTTCATCCAAAATGCTGATGACTTCTAATTTTCAAATGTTATAACTGCCCATGTGATTCCTGTTCATTTGGAATAGCTGCATGGCAACTACCAGAGCTTATATCTACTGTATGCCCCCCAGTTTCAGCTGTTACTTGGAATAGGCTTAACCAAATGAACTAAGGAAAAACTGCAAGGGAAAAAACAGGGGCAATCTCTCGAGTAAATGTGTGTTGCTTCCACAACTGGTAGTTATGCTGTAATTATGGAGTTTTTAACCACTTACTGGCCTCCCAGTCGACCGTTTCCCCATCAGAGTTGATTAAACTGCCAATGTCTTCCTCCTGTTCGTGGTCTTCCCGTTCTCCCTGCTGCAGCCTGACAGTCAGATGGAGCGCTTGGTCCTTCAAGTTTGCAGATGCCGTCTTGCGGCCATGTGACACGAGTGGTTTGGGTTCACCAGAATCCTAATTACAGGAAGAAAAAAACAAAAACAAAGATACACACACAGAGTGTTGTGAAAGAATGGCTGCCCACTGTTTGATTTTCTGCATTTTTTGGTTTGTAGTAATTCATAGTGAGATTAAAAAAAAATATAAAATAAAAAAAAAAAGGAAGGGGGCGGCACTATATTTCCATGTCATCTGTTTGGGGTGCAAGGCCATCAAACATATCTATATCTTATCAATATCATGTTTTACTTTGTACCGTATGGACATTTTCTTGTTCGCTCAGTGTTGGATCAAACTTCAACAAATTTGACAATACACCCAAAACCATAACAATGAATTGTGATTTTTTTCAGAATTTTACAAACTGCATTTTTATAGTTATAAATGTTTTTAGTTTAAACAGACAAAATAAGCCAGCCAGGCACATCTGATGTCATTGTCTCAAGCTGTACAAAGATGAGGAAACAGTCAGTAAGTCACAGTCAGTAAGTCACCTTTTCTAAGGATACAAAGCTCCAGGGTTTGAATGCTCAGGTGTCCACATGTGTTAGTTTATATGTGGCATGTTTTCAAATTCATCTGAAGGTCATATTGAGTCTTGTGTGCTTGAGCCTTTACTGTTGCATTTATTTATTTATTTTTATTTAATATGTCCACTCTGGGACAAATAGGGCAATGGAAAAAGTTAGGAGCAGACAAAAGACAAAGTAGGACATTGATGATATAATAGGCCTGCCTTATATCACCATACACACAAAACATTATTAAAATATAAACTAACTTGTACTTGTAGCCCAAGTCTGTACAGCCTTCACCCCAACCCTCCACCACACTGGCACCAGGCCTGATAATTTCTCTGGCCTTGGAGAAATGTAATTTTACTATAACTACATGCAAACGTAGTTACACTATTTAGAGGGTACACAATGTCTTATCTCTCACACACATTTGTTAATAAGTAAAAGGAGCTGAGTGAAAGTCAAAGTGTTGGCGACTGTTTTTTGTAATGCTATAACTGTTGAAGGAACAGCAAAAAATACAAAATACAAGATGGTTTTTTCCCACTTACCTGCAGTGCAATCTATCTATCCAGCTATTTTCTGCGTGATTTGTCTACAGGCTGATGCATTCTTCTCTGTCTCATTTCCAATACAACAGGGCTATATAAGTATAGTTTTGTGGCACTCAAACCGTCAAAAAACATTACAAAAAAAACTCATCAGGAACAGCTCTTTCCAAAAATGAGGATAGTAGTACTGCATATTTTTGCCAGTGCTCTTTAGCAGGAAATAGCTCCCGACAAAACTCTTCACCCCTGAGGGCTGTAGATTATTAAAGGTATCCGTGTCCTTGTTTTTGGGAGGAGCGTTGCAGTTGAGTTTCACAGGTATACGTCTGTTTGAGATGCACAAATGAATACCCATCCAGCCCCATTGTGCTGGCATACTGGGAGACAATGAAAATCACAGCAGACTAGAAGCCGCGCCAAATCACAGAGAAACCATCGAGATGGACAGATTGCACTCGGGGTTTTTAGGTGAACTGTTCTTGAACCGTCACACTACAGAACTGTAGCCTGGGTAACTGTGCATAGATTCAACTAAACACAGCTTGTTTTCTTAGTTCTAACATCCACCCTCCATGAAACTGCTACCATGCATTTACAATCAACAAATCAACAAAATAGCAAGAGTCAAACTCAGTTTACGCTGTAGCTCTGACTTTGTTAGTCTACAAATGCAGCAATAAACAAGTACTGCTATTGACTGAAATTGCATGCACCCAATCATTAATGAGTGAGATCAGAGAGCCCTGACAACATTGCTGTCACCACAGAATTATTATGTTAGAGAGTAATGCTAATCAAATAAAATTCAAGACTAATGAGTGGAGGTATTTTTTTACTCTTTACAAGTAATGTGCGCATTATGTTTTCTTAAAAATTAATATGTTACGACATACTTGTTGGCCAGGTGCTGCTTTTCTGGTCTGAGACTTGTGACATTGTTCGGTTTCCCCTTGGAGAGATGTGCTTCGCTCCCCGTTGTGGTCTTGGTCCAGTGCAGGACACACTAGATGGGACGGCAGGTCAGGGAAGCTCTCTTCATGTCCAGTGCACTGGTGCTGCTCCGCTGCTTGTGGTCTCTCGTGGGCATTCGTGTTGTCACTGTGGCTGGGAGAGGAGGGTCTCTCTCCCGTGTTCTTGCACTGATGCACAGTCATGTCCCCCAACTGGGAGAAGCTCTTCCCACAGGCACAGCAGAGGTAAGGTTTCTCAGGAGAATGTGAGAGCGTGTGTTTCTGACCACTGAGAGTGTGACTAAACTGCTTCTCTCTGGGGCTGCCAGACTCCCCTGGGCATTTACACTGATTGGACTTGAGGCTGTCAGCATGGTGGTAGCACTTCCCACACTCTGAGCACTCACAGGTCATCTCCACAGTGTGTGATCTCTGTTGCCTCTTTGCTCCACACGAGATGGAGTTCTCCTTCCCACACTCGGGGCAGTGGTGTAGACAAGTGTCTGCGGTCGTGTCCTCTGCAGCTCCGGAATCTGACATCCTTTTTTCTCTGTCTGTGCGACAACTGAAACTCTCACCTGTATTGGACATCATAAGGCAACATCAAAATACATAATGAATAAAAATCATCTTTATGTGCATGCAGTCTATGCAGGTAATGTTGATATTAAAGATTTGGATTTCAAATTGTTCACTCACTGATCTCACTGACAGTCCAGCCTTCCTCCTCCTCTTTGATGATTACTCTTATCTCTGGCGTCTCACAGTTATAGTCAGGACTCACTGGTGCTTTTCTTGAATCATGAAATGGTGAGTTCTGGTCACCATAGTTATCATTAAGCCCCAGTGACAAAGAATCTTGAAATTCAGGATCCTATCAAGATAAAGAGACAGGAACTGATACTACTTTTCACCAGCTGTGAGCAGTCAAGCCCTGAAAGATATAAACTGCAGACATAAACAATAAAATACCCATGGGAACCTCTTTTCCACCTGCAAAGAACCACTTCCATTCTGGTTCACACACTAAATGTGTACTGTCCTTTGCATTTCCACCAAATATAGATTGGTACCTGAATGGAAAATCTGTTTCTCAGCTGGAACCAGAAAATAATAGCTCTCCAGGGCAAACCAAGTGGGCATGGATTATTCTTCATGGGAAGATGAAGACAACTACCAAGAAACTTTGTGGACTGGTTAAAAATGTTTTTGCCAACACTAAACAGATATGCCCTCACGCTTGTGTCCATGTCTGCAAATAAAAATTATATATATTTTATATGCCTTGCAATAGGCAGCAGCTGTGCTTTTCCTGGCACATCCTGCTCATTTCTCTGGGACAGCATCAGCACACAGGCTAAGGTACCAGTGATTCTCTATTTGACCCCTATCCAGGTCAGATTTTGTCGGTCAATATTCCAGCAGGTATGAGAGAGCCTCTGTTTTGATGTTGACAGCAGGCAGGCTGGGTCACCACGACACTGTGGTCTTGTGCTGCCAGAATATTAAACTTTGTTGTGCACGCCCACCATCAATGATGCAATGCTTCCCCTCCAAAAACTGGTCAAAACATGGGCCAGTTCCTTAGTTTGCGCCTTGGTTCCATGCATCTTAAACCAAACCAATTCGAGAACCAGAACATTTTTGGTGGAAAATGCATATGGGACTTCAATAACCTCACAGATGATACTATTTATGTAGCGCACAGTACTTGTTTCACAGGCAGCGTGGTGTCAGGTGTGAGCAACGTCCTGATGTGTCTGTATTAACAAACAATAAAACTGTGAGACTGTAACCTCCAAGCTGAACAATTATACTTCATCTATGATACGAGCCAAGATCATAAACATGGGTCTTTTGATCAACTTGAAAACACGTTTAAGCTGTCATGGGCTACTGACTGCACTTCTGTAAATGCAGCAAAAACATCAACCTGGAGGTCTGTGTGTGTGTGTGTGTGTGTGTGTGTGTGTGTGTGTGTATGAAGGGGGTGTGTGTGACGCTGGACATTGATGTGTGCAGGGAAATGCTCTCAACCGTGACGGTACAGTTTCAGATGCCAACATACGACTGGCGCTGCTGGCCAGACCAGTAACATTACCAGCAGTGGAAAAAACAGAGTGCGGCCCTGGATCCATGAGGACAGAAACAGGCAGCTAGACACCAAGGTGAAGACACCATTAAACTTGTGAACTTTGCCTCTCCAACATTATCCTCTGCACAGCACAGCGCCGAGGGCAACCCTGCATCTGTTTATCTGGACACTGACCCTTGAGCACAAACACAACACTTCATATTCCCTCCTTTAAGTGAGGAGAACCAACGTTAGCTGTGTCTGTGTTTAATTTACTGCAACAGTTAAGTTGGCACCATAACCGCCACTAGCTAGCTAAGTAGCATTGCATGTCAGTCAAGCCTGATATTGGAGACTCAAACTAATTTTCGTTATCGTGTCAGCTCATCCCGCCTCAGTCGATCAAAGCTTAACACCGGGCATTTCACGCTTCCTAGCTAACGTTACCGAGCGGTAGGTAACAGCTAGCTGGGTTAGCTAGCGACACCACACTGTAATATCAAACGGCTAAATCTAATATCGTTAATGCAGCGTTGATGCAGCGGACACCGACAAGCTTGGTAATAGGAACTTGAACGGTACCTCAAACATAGTGCGAGTGTGTCGCCGTGATTGAAGGGTCTTTGTAGGAAGAAATAACAAGGGCAGAATGAACAGTAAATCAGCCTAACTTCCCTGGCCGAGGTAACACCAATGTTACAGGTAACTGTGTGCAGCTGGCTAAACTGTGTTGTGCTAGCTAGCTGCTTCTTCTTTTCGGTTTTCGTGGGCAAACACCTTTTGGTGAAATACCGCCACCAACTGCGCTGGAGTGGAGAAAGCAGACCCCCAGAGCCGGAGAGGTGCTGGTCTTCCTCCACACCTGCCAGGTCCAGTGGCTCCTAACTCAAATTAGACTCAAAATCTGATGCAGTGTGCAGGTTTGTTCACCTCAGCAAGAGAACAACAAACCAAGCTGGACCGACAAGATCACAAAATTTAGTTTCTGTTGTGTCGCCTTTTATACTTTTTCATAGCTCCTCTTATTGGAGTCACGAGTTTGACCCCTCATGCCCTTTTATTTTTCCAGTCAACACAAGGTTTTTACACCATTAAACCTTTCTGATCCACATGTGCCCATTCAGATTCTGATTCACAGTAAACCCTTTTAACAACATGATGGTGTTTAGGATTGACACTGATTATATATTGTGAGTGTTATCTGAATTACTGTGTCAATCAGTAAACATATTTTCCACAAGACCAAGCTGTTTGGGCACCCAGACTCGGGGTGATCGAGTGAGGCATCCCTACAAGGCAGCTAAAGACACACCTTTTCAGTCAGGTGCTCAGCTTATCCTTTTTGCACTAGATTTGCATTTTTATATTTACTGTGTTTTATGTGTCCTGTATGCATTGCTCTTCAAGTTCTATTTGTAATTGTATGATGCCATTGTGAAGCATTGCGACCTATGTCTGTGATTTGTGCTATACAAATAAATTTTTTGTATTTTATTATATGATGACTGACGATGCTATGCACGTTGTAGAGCCATCAAGCACTAACCAGCAGTCTCTGACAGTGATCACACCATCCATTCTGATGTTTATCCATAAAACCAATGTATTAAATTTTGTATGCCCAGCTCTTATTCTTGTATAAACAGGTTCCTCTTTGGGACCAACCTCTAAACACAAAAGCATTGAATATTTCTCTGTATTTGGAATATAATGCATCCTTTGTCCCTCTGCTCCATGTTGTTTCACACTGAATATCATTAAAGCGTTTTGCCTGTTTCACATAAACCCACATTTATTTCCATTTTTATTTTCCTCCTTAGGACATCTATCATCTTGGTTACTAATTGTTATCATGGAGGGATCATGTTTTGTGTGTGTGTGTGTGTGTGTGTGTGTGTCTGTCTGTCTGATTGGTAAGTTTGCAAGTTCATATTCAACGTGGTTGCATTCATGCCAGGGTTCACATAGGAGGCTGTGCATCCACAGACTAACAAGCAAAAAAAAATTTTATCAAGTAGATTTTTTTGCTTGAGCACTGCATATTAAAAACTTTGTTTCTTTCCATATTTCCCATTCAATCGACTTGGACCCTCTGCAAAAGTCTTATAATGGCAGGGGACACTGGTATTTCTGTCAATGTGCCTGTGTATCTGTCTGCAGCTAATCTTGCATACTACTGGGCATAATATATATATATTTTTTTGTGCACAGTATGACTGGTCAAGGACCTCTTGCGGTTGCAGTGATTCAAAACCACTGAAAAACCTGTTTTAGACCACAACAGCTAACTCCTCAGCTGTTTCTTCACCTAAGTTCGAGCACCAGAGAAAGGGAGATATACTGTACCTGGCAGAGGTCTGTGCTCAACTGAGTGCACTCTTCTTGTTTCAGTGTGTTGTGCAAGGTTCCTCTTCTTCTTTCAGTTTAAGTGAGTCACCCTAAGTGAGTACCCTAAACAAGTGTTTAATTTGTTTCTTGGGTCTGGCCAGCCCTACTATGGTGGCAGTGTCTGCAGGCTACACATGAGCCACAGAAACCTTTGGTGTAACAATGATGCAGGACTATAAAATGAGTTTAATGAGGATATTTGGCCACCAGTATGTGGACTCATGTGACATCCAGGTAACTGTACAGCCCAACACTGCCAAAGTTCAAGTTTCTTTAACATGCAACAAAGATTCCTGGCCAAAAAAAACAACAACATAGGGAATTAATTTGTATGGTAGACACCCAAGCCACCAGGATGACTGACAGGACCCGCCTTTGTCAGAGTCTGTGAACTGAGATTGAACTGGAGGAGGAAGTGGGAGTCTCTATTTTCAAAGTCAAAGGGGAAAACATAATGCCCGCAGGAACTCTGATGTATGAAGGGTCTGAATGGGAGAGCTTATGTTTTATTTAAAGAGATATTTCGGTCGCCAACAAGGCAGATTAAGTATCTGACGCATAAACCTGGGTAACATTACTATCATCTTCTGGAGGTTTAAATTACTGGAGTCAAATTGACCCCAACTGATAAAAAAAAGTATTTAGACACACACACACACACACACACACACACACACACACACACACACACACACACACACACACACACACACACACACACACACACACACACACACAGTGAGAGATTGTATAACTATGCTAGATG
>OMLB01017772.1:41726-52961 GCA_900302555.1 Myripristis jacobus
ACACACACACACACACACACACACACACACACACACAGATATGGGAGCGTACCGACCAATCACGCGTCTTGTTTGCTGCTCACGTGTCAAACAGACGCCTGTGTGCGTGCGTGGGTCTCCGCTCGGCAGTGCGGAGCTATGGCGGCGGACAGGCGCACCGAGGTCTCTGCTGTTAACGCGACCAGAGCATTTTAAGCTAACCAGCGATAAGCAGACGCAGCCTGTCAGCCAGGTAGCGTTATGTGATGTGATCCTCCAGCTGGTCACCGTACGAAGGCCAGTCCCAAGGCAAGATAAAGGTGAGAGGGCAAGGGGGACTTGGGAGTATAGTTGAATGACGTTTGCTTCACTTAGCAAGGTTATTAACTCGCCAGGTATTGTTAGCTAGCACACCCTGCATTGTACTGTCAAATCAAAGAGGGTAAATTAAGCTAATTATCCACGTTATTATCGACAGCGAGCCATTCTGTGCGGAAGACCAGTACATGCTGCTGCTGTGCAGGTAGCAGGTAGCTAACTAGTAGTTAATGACCAGTGTCGTTAGCTTATTTAGCAAGCATACAGTAAGTATAAACATGCACACGTAGATGCGACACCCGTCATCCAACAGGTATCAGTTTCTATGACTTTTTTCTGTAGTGTTACACAGTTTTGGTGCCGAGCAGCTCGCTTCTTGTTTTTCTTTGTGTGTGTGTGGTCTGGTGCTCACCATTAAGGTCGACCTAAAGTAATGAGGAAAGGGAAACTGGTTCACCTCACACAGCTCATGTTACTGCTTTCGATTTCTTTGGCACCGAGTGTTGTATTTTGAAATGTATGATGTATGACCGCGTTAGTGACCTAATGTAATTTTACAAACTGTTTCCAAATGCAAGTTATGGTTTGAAAATAACTGAGTGGTTTAAAAAAAAATCACTGATTAAATGTGATTTACTATGTATATATGTTTTTACTATGTATATATTGTGATATTTATTTAATGTTTGTAATGTCTTCTCTTACTAAGCAGAGGTGCAGACCCCAAATTTTGTTGTGCAACTTTGTACAATGACAGTAAAGGCTATTTTGATTTTTTGATTTTGATTGCACATGTAATTAACATGTCACTTGCATGTTACAAGAAATGTCATTCTTGATAGAGTGCAGGAGCCAAACACTGCTCAGGTCAGTTTATGGTATATTTACTGACATCACACATTTAGCTACATTACTACTGGAGAATGCCATGAGATTTTATTCTTTATCTGTCTAGGACTTTGAAATCTGCTGGCTTGAGCGGTCTGCTTAAAAGGTTAATACACTGACCCAGAGGTCTGGAAATATGCCTGCAGAGGGAAACAGCAAATATGGCAAATGGAGTCCATTACACTCTCTGCTTCATCTCTGCATTGTGACCATGTTAATCTTCTTTCTTTCTCTTTCAGAGTTGAAATGCTACACCATCTACAGATGGAGAGGGATTCATATGATTTTGGTCTTGAAGAATTAGTGGATGACCCTCCTCACTCATCTGAGTCTCCTCTGCCGACCCCTGCCAGCAGCATCATCTCAGAACATGAGTTCTCATGTCACTGTTGCTATGACATCCTGGTGAACCCCACCACTTTAAACTGTGGCCATAACTTCTGCCGTCATTGTCTGGCTCTGTGGTGGGAGTCTTCACACAAGAATGAGTGCCCTGAATGCCGGGAGAAGTGGGAGGGCTTCCCGAAAGTCAACATACTCCTAAGGTATGCTACGATCACATCGGTCATATCAGCAGATACATGTTTGATTTTTGACTATGATCATTTTTTTCACCAGCTGCAAACCTCTAAAAGTGGTGTTTGTGACAGGGGTTGTTCAAATGGTACATGCCAGTGGACCCATCCATGATACCAGCAAAATACTGTTATTGCATAAATGGTCGCAAAAAGTCATTTAATAAGCAGCTAAATCACCCTCCAAATGACAACATGTGTGGGTAGTTTATTGCTACCCTCAAATTTTGCATTCATCACAGCGTATTTTGTATCCATGCCAGTGTTTGCTTTTTGAAAAAAAATTGAATTGTCCAGAGGTTAATGAAATAATTCCCTGATTTGCATGATATTATGTCCAGATTGTTGAGACTAGATTTTGTAAAGACGCCACCTTATAAGATCAAGGTCTTCACATTTGCTCTGCTATGAAGTGATTTGCGGCACCACCTTTCATACAACTGAGCCAAAAGACTTGAAGCACTTTTATCTTATTGCAGATGCTATTTCATGGACATTATAGTCAGTCTAACTCAAACAGTTTCCAGAAGATGAATTATGTAATCACCTGTCCTTTGCCAATACAAAGGATCCAATTTAAGTGTTAATATGCGCCATTTAACAAGGAATATGCTGTAAAAAATATTCTACAGTGTTACAGGAAAGAGGGTGAGCGACAGTGATTATACTCCAGCTCCTCCATGCTCTTAACCTCCTTTCTTGCCCATGAAATGCTGTTGTCGGGCCCCGGGTTTGTCTTTTCTTTTCAGTCAGAGTAACTGGCTGCTGGTTCTGGCTGGTTTTAATGCCTGATTTAAGCCTGGACCACTGAGCTCCATCTCCCTGGTAGTGGCTGTGGCTACACCCAAACTCCTACAGAGCATACACTGGCTGTCTAGTCTTCTGTTGCCAGAATAATGAAGAGACAGCAGGGCCACATTTTTTTCTCTCGCTATAATCAGGTGCTGAAGGCTGTAGAGTACATCACTATTTACAGAAACATCACCAAAGGCAGCCCCCCCTCTCTCCTTGTCTAGCCATTGCATCATCAGAATGGGGGAGATGCCCAGCCCTGGCCAAAAGTGCCAGCGGGCTTCTCAGAACGTCAGTGGGTGCTCTCTCACGTAGTAGTCTGTTTGCTCTGTCTAACCCAGAATGACTGTGATACATTGTTTACTTTTTCAACCGGAATGACTCACGCTCACCTTGCTCCAAACCAAGGGGTCAGGAATTTAGTAGGTAAAGGCAAACTAAACCCACGTATGGGATTTACACACCAACATCATTCAGATCCGGATTACAGTCGCACTGATGGCAGTGATCACAGTGGTATGAGCCACCAAGCTGTAGATGCTAGTAAAACGTGTCTTTGTTGGATGAATCAGTAAGGGTCACCTGCCTCATTATCTGGTGACCACCGTTTGAATGTTTTAATTGCAAAGTGTGGTTTCACTTAAAAAAAAAAAATCATGAGTTTGATCCATTATACAAATGAGGAAGCTTTAAACTGACACACTGTAATCAGAAAATATGTATAAATAGGCTGTGAAATAACATTGGTGTTTAGGGAGACATATTTCTATATTAAATGAATAATAATTACTTTGACCATTAAACATAATTCTGCTGGCTTTGTTTGGGGTTGCCAGCCCTTGAGCACCCTTGGAGCACCAATGTGAGAGGTTTGTGTCTGTATTGCATCTGGGATGGGATGCATTTTGCGTGCTGCTTGGGGTGGGCTGCTGAGGGATCACGGGCCAGTCACAAATGGTAATTAACTTCTTCTCTTTTTTTTTTTTATTACCAGGGATGCAGTGGACAAATTGTTCAGTGAGGTAGTACATCGGAGAAGAGCCGAGATCCAGGCAAACCCCAAAATCTCCCGTAGTTTGCTGGCATTCCAGAGGTACAGTATATGGTATTATCAGTTCTTGTGTATTGAGATATCAGAGCTTTGAAAAGGGTGTGACCTTTGTGTTGACGGTGATTTTACCTCCTTGAACTCCAAATCCCTTACTGGTGATGTATTTACAGTCCAGGTCTTATACTTTATCTCATTGTGTGCTGAGTCAAAGTGGTTCTTAGGTAATATATCTGCATATTTTTAGGTATGGGGACACCATAGGCAGATCCAGGACCAATCAGCACAAAGGAGCAGGCTTCTTCTTTTCTGGAGTCCTCACTGCACTTACATGTGTGGCTGTAAGTATACAGCAGCATCAAAAATAAAAATTATTCACCCTTGCCTTTTGGGACCTTTTGCAGCAGAATTCTTTGAAATGCAACTGTTTTTGGCCTAAACTCAGAGAAATTGATTACCTTTCTTGCTATCAAGTCCCACTGCAATTGTGTCATGCAGTCGTCCCTACAATTTTTAACTTTACCTGTAAACAGAAGAGGCAGGCATGGAAGAGTTCTTTTAATAGGTGACTCAGAGCAGGGAGAACATAACCTTTCTTTTTTTGCTTCTAACACCATTAGTCTGTAACATTTTAGGGTGCTGTCACAATTGATCAAATGACTGGTTGTGCATGTCATGCAGACTGTGTTTATTTTGTCCATGTGGCAGTCAGGAGCAACGTCTCTGTGTGTCTAACTGCGTGGCAGTGAAAAGTGTCCGTATGCTACTATTTGAATGAGTGTGTAAATAGATTACAGCATTCTGTGTCAATGACATGGCTTGACATTTGTCCTGATTTTTTTTTTTTTTTATACCATCTCAGCGTGTTTTTAGAGAAGACTTAAAACCTGGTATATGTTAAATGGACTGCATTTCTATAGCGCTTTTCTAGTCTGCTGACCACTCAAAGCACTTCACAATGTTTGCTTCACATTCACCCGTTCACACACACATTCACACACTGATAGTAGAAGCTACCATGCAAGGAGCCAAGCTGCCCATCAGGAGCAATTAGGGGTTCAGTGTCTTGCTCAAGGACACTTCAGTATGCTGAGGATCAAACCAGGAACCTTAGGATTACTGAGCAATGGTTTTCCATTGGGCAAAAGCTGTGGATAGTGCCTAGTGCGTTTTTTTGGTACCACCTCCATTGAGGTTCCAGGTGATCTGAGCCGACACTAAAGGGTGACATGAAAACACTGGAACAGCACCCAGTACACAACAAGGAAATACCAAAGTGAGACTTGTGAAACTGGTATCTTAGTTGATAATCTAGTCATGTAATAAATATTTTTTTAGCAAATCTCTTAGTTACACTAATATTGTTAATATGAAGCAGGCAGTCAAGTTGATTTTGTTGTCATAGCGTGCAATAAATTGCAATGAGCGGAACCGCTGTAAATGCCCACTGATAATGTAATAGAAAACTGTGGGTGTCAATTAATTTTGAAAGAGCAACGGCCAAGGGGCTAACTCCAACACTCAGCCGACAAATGGTGTAACCTCATCACTCAGTCACTGACAAACATTTGTGTTTGTAGGGCTGGTTCCGCTGTTGTTGCTGATACTAAGTAATCAGTGCCATGCTGGAGGCACAGCTAGTCGATATTATCAGTGTTTTTTGCTGCACTGCTTGTCTGGCTGAATGTTTTTGGGCCCAAGTTAGTGGTGGACATTATTAGTTAATCTTTAAGGTAATTTAAGGATATTATATTCTGATCAAAAACCGGATGTTGGTAGATTTTGTTGCTGTGTGCTGTTTTGTTGAAAAGACATGTTTTGGGTGTTTTTAGCACAACCGCATATTTCACAATTTTTTGAGAGTAGCTGTTTAATATGCACGGGAATTATGTTATGTCAGTTTATTTATTTTTATAAAATTTATGAATGGGTTTCAAGAGACCCGGGATGCACAGCATTGAGCTGCTTCACTGACAAGTAATGGATCAAAGTAGCCAAATACAGAATTAATTTGAGATCAGTGGCAGTGCAACTGTATCTAAACTTGTCACATAATGCACCCTGGTATAATTGTGTGACAGAAGTTAATAAATTAGTGTGTCAAGTGAGAACAGGGTTCAGGGTGTCACTCTTGTCGGTGCGTGTTGCAGGTGATGCTGCTCGTGTATCACTGGAGCAGTGGCGAGGTGGAGCAGCAGGACCTGCTGATCACTAAACACGTGTCACGCTGGACCACAGAGGAAGTCATTTCCTGGCTGGAGCACTTGGGGCCCTGGGCGCAGCTCTACAGAGAGGCCCTCCAGCAGGAGAACGTGAATGGACGGTATGGAGAGATTATATGGAATTTAAATACAAACACAATCTGACAGTTTTCCTTCACTTGCTTTTGAAATGCAGGTACAATCATGTTCTTTGTCCCTGTGATGGGACGACTATGAACAGGGTAAAGTATACAAAGACAAATGTGTACAAGTCTGTTTACACTGTGTACAGCAGGAGGGATAAGGACTGAAGGTGGTGCCAAATAAAAGAACTTAGTAAAACAAAACACAAGCATGCTGAACTGTAGTGTTTCTAAACTAAGAAAAGAAATATAAACCAAAATGCCTCCTTACTCTGGCTAACCAAGAAAGGGTTTTTCACCAAAACATACACTGAGCTGCACTCACCTCTAACCTAGTGTCTCAAACAAAAAGCACCTACTTTATGTGTGCTCACGTGTATAGGGTTCCCCATCTTAACCCAGTCCTAGTCCCTAGTTTAGGGCTCACACAACGGACAAACTAACACACCTCAAAGCCTCTAGCACACAATACATGTAGGTTGTTATAACTTACTTAAGAGCAAAATGCATAGGTTTAGGTTGTATGGTCATATTCAGTTATATTCATGCTATCTACTATTGTGGTTTCTTTTCCGTAGGTTACTGCAGATGCTGAGTGATCAAGAGTTGTCCAAGCCTCCGTACAGCATAGAAAACCAGGCTCACCGACGGGCTGTTCTGGCTGAACTAGACAGAGTTAAAGCTTTGGGGGTCAAACCACCCCAGAACCTCTGGGAGTACAAGGTAAATGGTCTTACCGCTCTGCCCCAGTATTCTTATTTTGCCCAGTGGAATCTATTGATCATTAGTGTTTTTTCTTCTGCATACTGGATTGGCTTGCAAATATTTATACAAAAGTGAGTATACTTCAAATTCCAGTATGCTTTGTGTATTCATGCCTTTCAATAAGGAGATGTTATGGAGGGGAAAAAAACACCCAAGAAATGCTATGATAAGATGTTGCTTATGATGTCATCTGACATCTGAGTGATGGGAAATAAAAATGTAATGATTTCCTGACCGGCTACCCATGAATGACATTTGAATAGTCTGTCTCGCTTCACCCTCAGCTTTAATCAGCAATAGTCTGATCAGCAACAGCATGCTATGTAATTTATATATAATGTGTATTTATTTATTGTGTTGTATTCATTCATACAATAAATAGGCCTTTCATTTGAGAAAAGACTCCTATAACTAAGAACTGGTTCTCCAAGGCAGATGTTGATAACATTTTCAACTTGCATAACTGAATGGTTCTCTTCTAACAGAGTATACCTCTCCTCATGCTTCTCTCCCTTTTTGCCAGGCTGTTAATGCAGGGAAGTCTCTGTTCTTGCTCTATGCACTGAAGAGCTCCCCTCGTCTCACACTCTTCTACTTGTATCTGTTTGACTATTCGGAAACCTTCCTGCCCTTCCTGCACACTTGCTGTCCCGCCATTACACACACTGACCAAACAGTGGAGGGCAGCTTCGTCCTCGACACACAGGTACCATTTTCCATAACCAAGCACGTTGTCATGTTGAAAGGCTAGCTATAATAAAGTTGGAATAAAGTCTAAATCAGTTGTCATATTGCATGCACATAATACCTGGATCACTGTAAATAATTAGAATAAGGTGATAGAGGCCATTAAAGTGATTGTATATTTGAAAGTAATATAGAATTTAGAGATGGAAGCATGAGAATCAGTCCAGAATTATTCAGTGTTGTGGGAATTGATGTACTTTCACAACATATTTTCATATTTAAAAGCTTGAGGAGGTCCATTTCTTTCGTTTGACTCAGCAAGAAAAGGGTTTCACAGATGGTCCAGAATTTAGGGATTTTGTCTTTTGCCCTCTACTGCTACATCCAAGCCAACTTCATCTGTGCCTTTCTTTGAATTATGCATACACTGAAAAAAAAAACTGAAGGAAATGGATGTTTACATGCCCAAACAAAAAAAAAATTGAGCAGAAAACCAGCGGTGCCAACTAAAAATAAAAAAATAATCAGACTAAGGTGTTGTGCAATTTGGCATTGTCAGAGTTTTTAATTAAAATTGGTTCATTAGTCTTTATTTAAACATACTCTGTGAGGGTTCAGGGTTAAATTGTATGAGAACAAGAGAAATAATCACCTAAAAAATGTAGTATTGCTACCATCTGATAGTAGGAAGTACCACATTCCTTGGCTTCATTCATTCCACTGTTGTCTCTTGTTTTCTCTGCTCTGTTTAGTTGGAGCCCAGCTGGCGCCAGTGGGCAGAGTTTCTGGTGAAGTACTTCCTGCTTCCATACCAGCTGATTGCAGAATTTGCTTGGGATTGGCTAGCGGTGCACTACTGGACGTCCCGCTTCATCATTGTCAACGCCATGCTGCTGTCCGTGCTGGAAGGCTGTGCCCTGTGGAGACTCTGGACAAGAGACAGGATCAGGTACACACAGTGCGCCCAAAAAGCTTTCTCCTGTCTACTGTACTTTGTGACACACGCAAAATCGCATACACTAACCTATAATTTCCCCCCTTCCCCAGGACACTGCCGAGCAGGATGTGGAGCCACTTGTGGAAGATAGTATCTCAGGGGTTTGCGTTTGCCCTCCTGTGGCCTTTTGTCCCTCAGTTTGTGTGCAATTGCCTGTTCTACTGGGCTCTCTATTTCAACCCCATTATTAACATAGATCTGGTAGTGCAGCAGCTAATGCACCCAGAAACACAGGCACTGTAAAGAAATGCAGTGTCTCGTTTGAGTGGCACACACGTTCAATGCAACAAATGGCCAGAAAGACAGTTGCTGAAGACGACAAGTGTTTACTTTCAGCAGTATCCTGAATGGCGTACTCTCATGTGAGACTGGCTTACTTGCTGTCGGAAATGAAGCTGTTCTTTTCGCATCTTGCTTTCATGTCTTGTTTTTCTTCTGGATGGTCAGACTGTGGAACAAGAGAGAGGCACTGCTATGGTAGAGGAAACGAAACCAAAAAAGCATTAGAAAACAGTCTGTGAGGAGTTCAGCAGTCTGCCGCAGTGATCCCTGTGCAAAATGCATTCACACGCTACATAGTCTTCATGTTCTGCGGGGTTGTTATGCAAGATAATTGATGTTGCAGAAAGTCTGGTGTAGCAAAGATTAGCTAACTAAAGGGGGTGTGTTTCCTGAAAGCTGATAGCTTTGCAACATCCGTACATATAAGGACTTCTCATTTGAACTAGATTGCAAGGTGTAACGAAACAAATATGAATACATTCCTTTTCCTTTCACTTCTTTATCAAGTGTCTTATGACATGTAATCCACAGTGAGTTCTGTTTTACAGCTGCTTTACAAGTAACTTTCCATTAGAGGATGGACATCTGAGTGAAGCAGCATCTTCATGAATCATTTGTATAGAAATCTTTACTCTGTCTGAATGCCTATGCACCATGTTGGAGGTCTTTAGTGTGGCTCTGGGCTGCGACTTCAGTGGAATGCGTTCTTTCAGAAGTCTCACTCTGCAAGGTTTGATAACATGATTGTGAAACATGTCAGATGACATGTCAAGGTTCATATATTGTTTTGCATCCTGCTGTGAATCCAGGTCTTTGCAGTTGATTCAAGGGAAAACAAACGGTGCAGTCTCGGAGAACAGTGTGCAGTATTAAAGTGCATTGCAGGAATTCTGTTGTGTCCTTTCACAAGAGGCGTGGCACTTACATTTGAAATAAAGCTTGCATTCTTAAATCACAAAAATAAAAAGACAGATGCTCATATTTCAAATTTTTATGATTTTAAGGAGAACCCACTTGAAGCACAGTTTTTTTTTCTTTCTTTTTTTTTTTTTGTTTCTCCAAAAAGATTTGGTTTGCAATGTCCTTTTCCATTTTATAGTAGATGATTTGCTCAAAGACTTTTTATATTTTGCATTATTACTTTGCACTTATAGTTCTACACTGTGATTCTGTTCTGCGGATGGGATCTTTGACATCAATAATGACAAAGGAAAAAAAATAAAGATTTTTAAATTTCATCATTTGGTGTGCATTTGAATTTGTTAACATGTGTCAGCTGCTGGCATGTTTGAATTGTAAAGTAAAACCAGAATCTGAGGATAGAGTATTTTTGTCATACATCAACACTGACAAGTAGATTTTTGTATTACATGATTTTGTAGTGAATGAAGTTATTGTGAAAATAGGCTGTTCCTCATTTTGCTGAATCACCTTTTCACTTTAAAGACGACTGTGCTGTAGCGCCACCATCTGGCCAGCAGGCATGGGCTGCTTAGGTGAATAGTCAGTGGGAAACCAGCCCACCTGCCAGAGTGCTGGGATTAAGAAGAAACATTTACAAGGCATCAAAGCAGTGATGACTGTGTTTAAAAAAAAAAAAAAAAAAAAAAAAAATTACCATATGAAAGTGTAATGTAAAATTGTCAGAGGGGTGAGTGTTAAAAACTGTATATGCTTACATATAAACATAGATAAGTATGTACATAGTTTTAGGTTTTAAGTTGTGCCAGGTGTATTTTTTTCTTTTTTATTTCCTTGAGAAAAAGTGAGTTCTGGACAATTTCCACAACAGATGTCAGTAATGGAACAGTAATGACAGTGGAAGAAGAAGAAAACTGCAGCAAATGAGGTGATACAGTACTTGTTCAGATAAATATGATTTTATTGTATGTGATTTATACGACAACAATCCTGTTAGAATGAGAGGCTAATAATACACTAATAATTTGTCTTGGCTTCTTTAATCATGTTGTCAATAACTTTTAATAACTTTACTCTTTTGGTTTACATATTAACATTCAGTGTCATAGCCGTATCACACATCCATGTTTGAAAAGGATTGTTTCTCAAGTTTCAATAACAAAAGTCAGCTTTAGATATCTAAACAATTATGCTGTGTGTATTTTTAGGGGGATTATACACTGACCTAAAAGATTATTAGGAACACCTGTTAAATTTCTCGGTAATGCAATTATCTAATCAACCAATCACATGGCAGCTGCTTCAGTGCATTTAGGGGTGTGGTCCTGGTCAAGACAATCTCCTGAACTCCAAACTGAATGTCAGAATGGGAAAGAAAGGTGATCTAAGCAACTTTGAGCGTGGCATGGTTGTTGGTGCCAGACGGGCTGGTCTGAGTATTTCACAATCTGCTCAATTACTGGGATTTTCACGCACAAACATTTCTAGGGTTTACAAAGAATGGTCTGAAAAAGGAAAAACATCCAGTATGTGGCAGTCCTGTGGGCGAAAATGCCTTATTGATGCTAGAGTTCAGAGGAGAATGGGCCGACTGATTCAAGCTGATAGAAGATCATCTTTGACTCAAATACCCACTCCT
>OMLB01017773.1:0-25259 GCA_900302555.1 Myripristis jacobus
AGTCAAATGTAATGGGAGGGCTAGACAAAATCAAATCTATGTATGAATACAATGATATTGATATTTTTTATGATACTATGAGGATGAGCACTGGTGCTTTCACTAGAAATTTACACACACGCCATTTTTGATAAATAATTATTAGTAAGCAGGTGGCGTTAAATAATGTAACAGAACAATCTAATAAGTTCAGAAAATTGCATTGCATTGAATTGAAATGCAATGACAGAGATCCTTTAAGACATCACTTAAGGGAACTCTCCATCGTTTTGGGCAAAATACACTTTTTCTGACTTACTGAGACGAGGTGTTGGCTGCCATTTTCACCTCTATACGTCCAGTGGTTCTGTTCATAGGGGCAGCATTTCGTGTTAGCTTAGCATAAAGACTTGAAGCTTATGGGAGTCATTAGCCTTGCTCCGTCAAAGTGAAAAAATAAACTTAACAGCAACAGTGAAACACAAAATGCTACCCATAGGAACCGAACCACTGGACATGCAGAGGGGGAAAACGTATTGAACATCT
This sequence comes from Myripristis jacobus, assembly GCA_900302555.1. Taxonomy (NCBI): domain Eukaryota; kingdom Metazoa; phylum Chordata; class Actinopteri; order Holocentriformes; family Holocentridae; genus Myripristis; species Myripristis jacobus. Next base: position 526 of record OMLB01017773.1, read on the forward strand.
TGTCTCTGTCTGGGTAAGTCACAAAAAGTGTATTTTTCCAAAACGTTGGAGAATTATTTAAAGCCATATCACCATATTCAAAATGTCCCATACAATATTAAGTCTCATGTCATGATAATGTTGACAAAATATATTGATATATTGCCTTGCTCTATTTTACTGAGAGGGTAAGAGGTTTAATTGCAACTCTTGGTTTTGTCTGTTTTTGCTTTTCCTTCACACCCTCCAGCCAACCTCTTCACATTCTACATGATCTGCTTCCGTAAGTGTGGGATGTCCGACACAGCCATCATCTACCTGAGCTGCCTCGCCATCGTGGACACCTTCTACCTGGTGTGGGTGATCCTTCTCGACCTGACGCTCACCTTCTGGGTGCTGCAGCCCTTCTGGCACTCCCATCCCTGGTGTGGCATCATGGGCTTCCTGCAGTACGGATCACTCTACAGCTCCTCCTGGATCGTGGTGGTGTTCACCATCGAGCGTTACCTCGTCCTCAGCAGCACCGCGGCCAAGCAGCACCTCTCCCAGACTTGGGTCACCAAGCTTACCTGTATAGGCATCGTCCTGGTGTCCCACTTGGCTTCAGTGCCGATGGGCTGGATCAACCAAGTGACGCCTGTCAACTACACTGTGGAGGGGGAGAACGTCACGCTGCCCAGGTGTCGGTACCGCAACCAGACCTACTCCACTGTTCTGGTGTGGATAACCACCTTCCTCTCGGGGGGAATCCCCATTGTGTTGGTCATCATCTTCAACTACCTCATCGGGTACCATCTGAGCCGTGCCAGCAAGCTCTTCACCAAGGAGGAGCGGCGGGTAATACGGGGCAGGAGCACCAGGGGCATGTTGAGAAGGACCTTCCTGGTTCTGGGCACCGTCTCCGTGGCCTTTGTCGTGCTCAGCCTGCCTCGCTTCGTCACCTACTGCATCCTGCGAACAGAGTACAACAACGAGGCGTTCGACAGGAACGACTACAGCATCCCCATTAATGTGGCCAGCGACTTGGCCAACATGCTGCAGAACCTCAACTCCACCACCAACTTCCTGCTCTACTGCATGGTGAGCAGGCGATTCCGGCAGGAGCTGCTGCAGGTGCTGACGTGCAAGGCCAAAGCACGTGAACTGGGCTCCTTCCTCACCCACACCACCATGAAAGTCTTCACGGTCACAGATCACAAGGCCTTGTCAGCCAGCAACCCTGTAACAGTGGTGCTAACGAATCTCAGACAGACGCAGTAGGAAGTAACAGGAAGCAAGACACACTGGAGATCATTAAAGGATTACTTTGCCCTTCTATTATTTACCATTTGCTCACGCGGAACACAACGCGTTTTCAAACACATTCCTCATAGAGAATGAGGAATCTAAAACCTACAGCCACTTCTCTTGGCATGGAATTGAATGGTGACTTCAGCAATCAGCAGCAAAAGAGATATGAAAATGCTTTTTCAATTCAGAAAAAGACCAAAGACCCACCTCCACCTTTTGTCCAGAAGTCCTACTCACTCGGTGACACATCTGTAAAAAGCTCCAAAAATATGCTTTTAAGGATCTTAATTAGTTATCCATTTTTTTTGAGTAAAATTTGTGTAATGCATACTGAAGGTGAAATAATTATAGGAAATGGACCTTAATTATAATAGTAATAATAAACTTTATTTGTGTAGCACCTTTCATACAAGACGTAGCTCAGAATACAGTAGTTTACAACACAGACATTACATGCACGTGTTAGTAGACATAGAGTGAGCCTTAAAACAGGGATTATGGATGTATGTGCACTAATTAAAACACCAAATGTATGCGGCTGGCTGAAAGTTTAAAAGACCAAGAGAAGACTGTCAATAGCCGTGGGAAAAAATATTTAAAACAAAGTGTGAATGCTTATGACCAGGGATAAACATTTCATGTACATATCACATTATCTGTGTGTGTGTGTGTTTTTTTTTTTGTGTACGTTTAATTGGTTGCTTGAAGATTTACACATCAGTTTTTTTCAGTGGTTTGTCACGTGGTTGGTCGAGTGTCCACTATTTAAACTGTACGGTTAAAGGTGACTGGTTACAACATCTGTGCCCTCCTGGAATGACACTCTGATTGGCAGCTGTGGTTATAACGCCCCGCCTTTTTTGAATAACTGGGTCGAGGGACTTCCCTGCTTTGCAATAATACAATCTCTTCCTCAAAAAAAAAAACAAAAAAGTAGAAGAAGGAAGGTAAGCTGTGGGAATGCTTCCTGTTTGCCTCAGAACAGGTTTGCACTTTGGCTGAAGGATAGGCGTCTCTGACAACAGGTAGGTTCTGGAAAAACAATAAAGCTCTGGTTTATTTTCTATGTGTGAATATACTGGAAAAGACAAACATATTGCAAAGTACTGATATGACCTGACTTTGGCATTTAAGATGACGAGTTTGCTATTCAGTCGGTGATCTTGCCCTTTGGACTCGCGCACACGTCTTGTTATCATGTAACCCTCAAACCAAGTTGTACAAAGACGTTTTGTTTCATTTTTCTTGGCACAGTCAGTACCAGAGCGTGTTAATGATATTCCAAGAAACCAGTCCAACCAGTCACACTAAAGGCATTCTGTTTGCCAGTCTCGCTGTGACTTGCACATTTTTTATTTGTGCAGGCGTGTTTTAATTGTTGGTTAGAAACTGCTGAAGGTTTACTTTGAGTTCCTCTAACTTGGGAATAGTTGCTGCTTTCACGCCACTCATAGTTGTATAAAACACATGGGGCGACCGTCTATTTAATGTCATTCTCTACTGCATTCCTGTAATGTTTTCATTTTCAGTTCAGCGGTGGCAACAGACACACAACGCTTGTCCTCGGCAAGAAAATGGACCCCTTTAAAGGTAGAACAGCATTATAACCTTGAGCACTCACAAAGCTGTCTGTCTTCCTCTGTCTTTGCAAGTGAAAACCTGTTTTTTTTTGTTTTGTTTTTGCTGTTGGCTGTCATTGTCAGGCCCTTGCCCTCATCGAAGTTTTCCAGTTGAGACGGATGAAAGCATGACATCCGCCGCTCTGGACTTGGCCTGGCGCGCCTCTTGCCAGCAGTGCTCTCAGCTTACAGAGACCAATAACAGGACAGGGGACAGGAGCGTCAAACCGACCGAGGTGACGATGGGCGGCGTTGGCCAGTGGAGACGAGAACCCACAGAGTCCAGCTACCTTGGCCCTAAACCTGCTTTTGACCCTGCAGCCTGCTCAGGAGTAATGCAAATCCCTGATCTCGCAGGTGTTTGGCCCCGTCCCAGCACAGAGGGGTGTGTGTATGACCGTAACGCCCCCGTTCACCCTGTTAGAGGTTTCACAGCCTCTCCAAACTGGCCTGAGGAGAACTCTGTTGAGGACACTGAGCACTTGGAGTCTCCTTTCCCACTCATGTCTGACTTTAATAACAGCCACTACGCCCTGCCACAACGCACCGGCGCTGCACGTATACCTGGTCAGTCGAAGTGTCGCAACATCAGTGACAGTATGAGTTATTGTTGCCGTTGTCTGGGAGCGACAGATTACGTTTTTTCTGATTACCAAATGTGATAACAGCACAGTTCCTGGAAAAGTGCAGTCACTACTGTAAATTACAGGCACGCTGATTTGTGTCCTTACTGAGAAAGATGTTGAGGGATCAAAGGTCATTTTGACTGTGAGAACATTTTGCAAAAGTTGAAATGAAGGGTACTTATAGTAGCAATAGTTGTAGAAATAGTGATAACACTATTTAGTAGAGTTAGACCACAATACTGGCTCCCTTTGGTTTGCTTTTAATTAAATATTGGACATAATTCGGTCACTGCTGATATGCTAATTTACTCCCTGATACATACAAACCAATCATTTACTTTTTTAACTTGTCTCAAATCCATAAGAAAGAGAAAATACTCCAGAGTTGGCACATTTCACTTGATTGCTTACTAGATTACAATTTATAAGCAAGGAACCACTGTATCTATGATGGATTTTATTGTCAAATTTGCCTCTTCCGCCTTATTTGGTTGTGTTTGTCTGCTTCGTACTGTGTCTCTATTTAGTCTGCGTGACCTCAATACTGCTGATTTGGAGACTGGCCAAACAAGGATTTTTATGTCAGCCTGTCCGTTCCTCTCCACACAGGCCAAGACGCAGCGCAGGAGAGCTGTGTCAGACGGGGTGCATGCCAGCTGCCGGCGAATCTCGCCCCTTACCCTCATAATAATTGTCACTGTAATCTACCTGCGGATCCTCACCGCGAGCTCCAGCACCCTCCTCCATTCTGGTATAATAAAAGACAGAAAGATTCCCCTCCTAACTGTCAGTATAACCGAATGTTCCTGCCGCACCAAACATGCAACTATACCGTCATTTTGCTTCTGATTCTCTCCCTCAGCAGGATTCCCCCAAACAACAGGCTGCAACAGAGAGATGTCCCAAACGCCCCCAGGGTAGATGCGCTTCAATCTGCAGGACATCCCAGAGAGGTCATGCGTGAGGTCAGCGTGCATCTGTCCCACCAGGCTCCGGCAGCAACGCGGGAGATGAGGAGGACCATCAGCCTACCTGAGCAGTGCAGTGAGCATCACCTCAACATTTTGAAATCTCGAATTTTAACTTTTAAAGCTAGCTGCAGGCAATGTCTCTTGTTTCCATGAGGGATCCCAACAGTGCTAAATTACGTACAGGAGAAAGTGCAGGGTGAATATAGAAATGTTCAGCCTCAGTGTACAAAGCAAGATATCCCAACAAAACCAATTATGAAATGCATTTCCCTTGTTGTCTAAAAGTTCCCAAACCTTTCCATGTCAGGGACCGGGCACCCGACTTAAGAGGATTTTATTAGAAAGAATCCCCTCTAGGAGCAGTTTCATTGCTTGTGTTTAGAGTTCAAAAAAAGTTGGTGTCGTCAAACTATGATCGTACTAGCACTATTATAAATCACAATCAAAATGTCCATATTTATGCATTTCTTTGTTGTTCTAATTCCTTTTTGCTGTGAAAGGGCCACTTTTGGCCCCAGGACTCCAGTTTGAAAACCACTGGTCTAACGTTCAAAGAGGAATGGTTGAAAAGGTCATGCATGCGATGCTATTGTTTCCCCCTAATCTGATGGACTATATGATGGATGAGTGATTGCGTGTCTCTTCCATGACAGGAAAGGTTTTCATCACATATTCGGCGGACACAGCACAAGAGATCATTCCTTTCACCAAATTTCTGATTGATCAGGGGTTCAAACCAGCGGTAAGTTCTGTCACTGCTCTGTCAGTGTTTAACTTACCAATTCCCCACCATTCACTTCACTGAAACAAACTAATATACTACTTTTTTTTTGATAGATTGATATCTTTGATAATCCAATCATAAGGATGGACATCACCAAATGGATGGACAGCCATCTGAATGATGTAAGTCTCACTCCTTCGTTGCATGTCACCCAGTTCAGTGATTCTGAACAGAGAAAGTGTGTGAATCAAGACATTTTGCCACGCTGACAGTGAGGTGTCGCATTACAGAAATCAGTGCTGATCATCGTGGTCATCAGCCCCCAGTACAAGCAGGACGTGGAGGGAGTTGGTGATGATGAGCATGGTCTCCACACCAAGTACATTCACAATCAAGTAAGCACTCACACACCAGTCAAGGCAACCCATTTGATTTCTTTTTCAGTTGCATCTCAAATACACTTTGTAAAGGCGGCAGGGCGGCCGAATGGTACGAGAGACTCCTGTGACTTTCCAATAACCAAACTGTCACAGATTTTATTCGCTTCAGAGCCAGCAGATGTCTATAAACAGCCAAGTGTCCTGTCAAATTGTGCTCCTGAACATTTACTGAAGCCCCATCTGCTCACTGAGTGTGCACTGGTCTGGATGTTGGAATAAGAGTTTCAGCTTAATGCCTGAAATGCACCATTCACCTCAAATATAATGTAATAGCCACCACAAGGCCAATGACTATCATGATAAGAATACTTTATTTTACTTTATTTATAAAGCGTCTTTCATGCAGGATGTGCAGTCTGGGGCGCTTTACAGAACAAACAATACAAGCAAGGCAAACAATGAAATCATGAGAATACAAAAGATCATATAAAAGAGGGTGAAAAGGACAAATAATTAAAACAAACAACAATGGCAACAACAGCAACAATAAGGACGATGACAATAATGATAACAATGAAACTAACAATAACAATACTATAATGTAAAAAAATGCTAATACTAACAATACTCCTAATAATAATGTTGTAATGACAATTAGCATCACCATTATCATCAATTGGAGGCACCATCTAGTTATTTAAAAGCAAGCCAGCCTCTCTGATAAATAAGAGTGGGGATTTCTGATTTTTAGGGTCAGAAATACTGAAAGCATCAGCCATTTTCCTTGAGGAGATACAAGTTTTGTTTTCCTCCCTGTTTCCATGGATGCCAGACTTGCTGTCACTTGGAAACGTCTGAGGCTTAAGTGGTTGCTTGTAATGTCTCCCTCCTGTGGCTCGTACATGTCATTAAACTCCCCCTCCTCCGCCTCCTCGCCCTCCTCCTCCCACGTGGCAGTGAGGCCGATGAGGAAATGGCCCCCGGGATTTGAAAACAGTGCATTTCATCCCTCAGTAATGCTCCAACCCCACCCCACCATGCCCAGACCCAAAGCCACACTGTGTCAGTGAGTCACCGTCAAACTGGTTGTGGCCCTGGGAGAGGCTGCCTGTCAGAGCCCACTAACCCTCCGCACTGTAATCCACAATGACACAAAGCAAATACATCACTGCACAAAGTAATGAATACTAAGCATTTTCTCTAAAGCCTGTAGTTCATGGTCAAGGAAAACATTAGCAATTAAAAAAGCTCTTTAATCAGCTTGTAGTTGCGTACATACAACAAGAATATTGATAGCAGTTTCTCTTGCCTCTGTGTGTGATCAGTTTAATTTGTCATGAGGGCATGGAAAATCCTAAGGGCACTGAGTAAATTTAGGTAATAAGACAGGAAAAAATTCTATCATACTAAATACTGAATACATAGACAATCTATGACACTTTATCCTAGAACACGATAATCATTTTGTGTTCCTTAAAGCTTATAATAGTATACCAACTTGTGCATGTATGCATAGGACTGTAATCGCTCACTATGCTCTTTTCTGATTGGCTCAGATCCAAAATGAGTACATCCAGCAACGCTGCCTCAATTTCAGACTGGTACCAGTGCTGTTTCCCACTGCAACCAAGGTAAGTGACTAGACACCAGTGATTAATGATTAGACACATCACCAGAGTAGATACAGTATTCTGCCATCCTACCACTTAAGATGTGACTGTCATGTTAATTCACCTGCCACTACCCAGTGCAGCAGCCAGTACAGAGGCAGGAGTACAGAATATAGCTTGCATCTGACGCTGGATATAATACCGTGTACACACAGCTGTTAACATAGTTACAAGTCAAAACATATAGTTTAATTCTAAAATTAGATATGACATGTTGATTGAAAATGAAAACAAATTATGCTGCTTTTTGAACAGTAGGTGTCTGTTTTGGTTAATAATACTGGAAATTATGACAATCTTAGTTAAATGTACAATGCAATAATAATGGCAAGTGTGTATGTTTTGATAGATGATAAAAAAAAAAGTTATACAAAATACTATGACTGTTAATGTGAACATTTGACTGATGCACTTTCAGAAAAGCATCTGGTGGTAAAATGAAAGAAACTGTTTTACATGTCCAGCCTATTTTCCTGACCTGGTGTTCCTGGTATTTTTCCCACCCAGAATTCAACGATTTATCGGCTGTATGTGTAGTCAATAAATTGCCCTAGAGAAAAACAGCCTGCAAGCCAAAATTGATTTTAGCAACTAGCGGAAGTTGCAAAAATCACCGTATTTTAATTGGGGTTTGTGGATGGAAGCCAAACACTGAATGCACTGGATCTTTTTTTTTCCCCAAAAAATACACAGTGGGCTCACATATAAACACAGGCCAGCGTATACCAAGCTTGGAAGTTACATCAGCAATAATTACACCTACTTGTCTTACTCTTGTAAAAATTACTATGTAAATCTGTATGACTCTGAATACATAAGTATCTCACATGATATGAAGTGCACTTTAGATAATGTCCTTGCCAAATGATAAGATGAACAGCCATAGGGACGGAGAATTCTTCATCTTAAGTGAACATATCATTAGGATTTCACAAGAGAAAATTCAGAAAAAATAGGTATTTTAATAAATTTCCTACACGCAAAATCATCCCACCACACCCCGAAATGATCTTGTGGCTGCCCTGTTGTGGTCCTGAACCCCAGGTTGAGAACCTCTACACTAAGCCACCGTATGGCCTCTGTTTCTGCGTTGCAGAGGCACGTTCCCAACTGGCTCCAGAGCACCAGGATCTACCGCTGGCCCCAGGACTTCCAGGACCTGCTGCTCCGCCTGCTGAGGGAGGAGCGCTACATCGCCCCCCTCCTGGCAAGGGAGCTCACCCTCACCGTCCGACCTCTGTAAAGAGGAAAAAAATCCAGACGCACCAGGACAAAAGCAAACATGGACCAGTAATGACTAGTTTTATTCTGTTAAGAGTTTTTCTTCTTCATGCTTCAACACCAACAGTGATTCTTGAAGCACCATCTGTTGCGGCTGAAGCACGTTTGGTTGAATCAGTTTTTATTTCCAATTGTTCTTTTGATGCATGATAAACACACTTTTTAAAACATGTTTCAGATCTCAACACCTCTCAGTCTTTTTAGGATTTTAATTTAGAATAAGATTAGAGCACACACGCAGGGCATACATTACTGTAATAAGGCTGTAATAATCTGTTTGCGTATGGCGTAGGTTTAACCATAAGGTGGCAGTGTGTCCTAATTAATGAATGCACTGCCATTGTTAGTTGGGTTTCCTCCTTGTGGGAACTGCTTTCATCTCCAGATTGTATTATGAATGGTTTGTTTTGTGTGCTATTTTCCTGTGTACTATCTTTGAAATAAATGTGAAGTTTCAGCTAATTGACAGGGATATCTGACTTTAATACGGGATTGTATTGTGATTGTGCTTAAAACAACCGGAATTGGAAACAAATTTTGATTTAGGATCTATATAGGGGCCAGAGGAAGTCAAAGTCTTGTAAGGGGAATATCCTGCCTGCTCCAACTCGCTGATAAGCCACCAGGCTAAGAGACATCAGTCCTCTGCTGACACAAGAGCTTTCAACACACACTTTACAGTTTTACCCAGAGCAGTTTGGTTCTGTGAGCTTGTTTACCAAACCTGACATCTTAAAAAAAAAAAATGTTCACATAAGTCTCTGTAAAGCGATCTCTCGTGAAGTCTAAGCTTTTATCAGCTCCTGCACGAGGGCGCTTTCTGTAAACACAAAGGCTGCACTTGCAATAAATCCACTGTTTGTTATTGTTTCAGGACCTGGTTGCCACTTGACTCGGCCTTATCTGACGAGGCCACGGTGACCGGGCACAAATACTTTCCGAAAAAGGTCTTGAGGAGCCTGAACCCCTGCCTATCTACCCTGCTGCTCAAAAAGTGCCCTCCCAGTATTGGCTCGGTTTATGTATTTTTCAATGGGAGCTACTGTTTGCCTCCATCTTTCTGTAACCATGACAACAAGCATCCGCCCTGCTTAAGTGCCCTCACTGCAAAGGGAAAAAAAAAAATCTCCATGTTTTACTTTCATATTCAGTGCTCATAATCTTGTTATTCTTAAAAGAAGCTAAAAAAATCTGCTGCTGAGATGAGATAATCCCACTCATTTCCAATACTAATCAACTTGTATCCAGAATTTTCTGGAATCAAGTGTTATTTTTCTTGATCCTACTGGGCTGATCTCTAATATTCTGCCTTATTTCAGCATATTTAAACTTGTTCACAGAGAAATTGTGTGAAATAAGTGAAACTTGTTGGGATTAGCTCATCCCAGTGGCAGCTTTTTTCACATGTTTAAGAAAAAACAACTGATAATAAGGTGAAATGAGATTTTTTGCAGTTTTGAGCAAAACTGACTTCTGTGGGGGGAGGAGGAAGGGTGAGTCAAAAGATTAAATTTCTCCTCATTTTGGTATTAAAAAATGTAAACTTGATTCACGTCATATGGAGGGCGCTGTTTTGTGTGTCATCCTAATCATATTTTTACATTTTCACATGATTCTCTAACTCAGAGTGAGTGAACAGAACAGATGGGGCTTTACTGTTTTGCTTGAGGACGCTTTGAGCAGGAAACGGGGTCACTGACCAACATTAACTGCTCTGGGCAATCGAACCTGTGACCTCTCAGCGTAACCTCTTGGTCGCTCTGCCCTCCCCCGCCCGGTCACCTGGCCTGACTGTGGTGGGAGGTGGGGAGAGCCTTTTCATGTTGGCCTAATGTGCTTCGCCCAAGTTGGCAGCTTTTCAAAAGGTGAGTGATTAGCCAGAGCAAACTGGGTTGTGGCTCTAGATAAGGATTAACTGGTGTGTGGCCTTTTCAAAGGAGAGTAATGGGCAGATAAGAATGTGAGTTCCCCCTCATCTTTAACAAGGGACACACATTTAATAATTCAAAGGAAAATTCAGTCATTATCTAACCACCCTGATGTCGGTGAAAACTCCATTAAAGTGTGTCAGATCACCAAACACAGTGAGCTAACAGCCACATATCTGTCTCAGCTTTCCCCCTAACTATTGAACTCAATGGAGCTCAGGAAAAAGGCATGAAACATCCATTCGATTTCTCCAAACAGCTTGTGCTGCATAATCCAGGCGTTGTGAAGCCAAACAGACGACCGCACGGTGACACTTACCTCGCTATCTCGCTCTCACTAGTCTTTCTCACTGGCGATGCTTGTTTTAGCAAGCACACCGGGGGCACTGCAGGGGTGCACAGTGGCATTCGTTTGGCTACAAAACACTTGGATTCTGGCTGCACAGGCTGTTTGGATTGGAGACACTCGCCAGGCGTTTTGTGCCTTGGCCTGGAGCTGTAACTAGATAGCCCCTTTAACGTCAGTAGTTTAAATATAAAGTCCCACCAAACGGCTCATTATGGCATAGCCTATACTATGGTGTGGGGATGGCACCTTGCTATGTTTTTTGATAATCCTGCAAATGTCACTGGAGTGTAGACCATAGATAATGATGTTTCATTTTGCGGTGGGCTACTGCTTTAATACAGAACATACCCGTAAAAACTGATGGTTTTGCTCATGGGAGGCTCTGTACCAGTGGTTCAGTGGGTAGAAATGTAAGTTATACCATCGCAGTTAAAGGCCTCATTCCCACTGGGGTTGTATAAATATATGCGCTCTGTACGGTTAGCCAATTTAGATTAAAGACCTGCTAAAAAGTGTATATATCAAGGCATATATCATAGTTTTTTGCTGGTGAAATTGTTCCCATTCAAGCTCACAGGCCTCATCTTGCGCTGCTGGCATGCAGACGGGTTCGGTAAGAGAGCCAAACTCTCACTCAAGGTCAGCACACACTCCCACTGACAGACGCTGCCTCTCCATCTAGATGAAAATGCTAATGAGAGAATTTTCATCATCGGGGAGTCATTGACTGCAATGTCCCCAGCGTGAACCGGACCGAACTGGCTGTTTGGAGAGGTTTATGGCTCTTTTAGATGACAGGAGAGAGCAGTGAGCTCAGCACATTCACAACTGCCGCCTGCTATGTATAGACCATTATGAGAATCTGGGTGGAATACTGAATGGAGCACGAGGCGAGGAGGCATCATAGATAATGCCAACGAGGCTCCTATGGGTGGCTCACAGAAATAGCATGTACATTAGAGGCTCTAAATGCTAGAAAATCAAATGTTATAGATGCTGTAGATGAGCCTGCATTCAGTTGTCTGCAATGTTGTACCACAGATATCAACTCAATTATCAACCACCTTAAAGAAAAAACACTGTAGGCCCCCAAAATATCTCTCTATTGCTCAGTAGACTTTACTGTGATATATGGTAGTTTTCTGTCCTGTGGTGTCTCTACACTATTCCTGAAGAGACTTAAGTTGTGGATGGGGCACTCAGTTTTGAGTTGACACTGACCTTATTTTCCCTTTTTTTTTCTTTTTCTTTTTTTTTCTTCTTTTTACACCAATGCCAGAACAAATTTTAGCCAATAAGAGAGGCGTCCCTGAAAAACGACCAATGACAAATGGGAAAACTGATGCTCTCCTTTTTTTTTTTTTTTTTTTTTTTTTAATCTGGCAGTGATCCCTGTTTTGATGCTGCAGTGGCAAATGAGGCGAAGTGCCGTCAAGTTATACACATTATTCTACGATCATGTTTCCGTTTTCAACATAGCGCTGCACTCATCTTTCAAAATAAAGGTTCTTGACTTGTGTCACCCTAAAAAAAATGACTGGTGGACAGTGGTTGCTGTGCTGCAGCCTTTGCTTGGAGTGGTTGAAATTGGTGGTACTCATATACTGAACAAATTCAGCTCGTTTTTTATGCATTTTGAGCAGACTGACACTAGTGAATGAAGGAGCCACATACAATCATTTACCAAAAATTAAAAACAGTGTATATTTCAAGATCTCATCATTTGGAGGGGATTTTATAATTGCTGTTTATGCCCTTAAAATGTAATTTACTATATAATATAATAATATTTTGTTTCCTCCTGACTTAACTGGATGTAATAAGTTATTATTATTATTATGTTGTTGTTGTTGTTGTTGTTGTTGTTGTTGTTCTTATCATTATCATAGAACATTGATGCCCCACCTAAACCTGAATTTACTGTACAGGCTTAAAGCACTCTTAAACTGAGAACCATACAGTATATTCAGTGTGGTTATTTATTTATTCATTCATTTATTTATTTTTACACTGACATAGGAGTGTGGGGTGTGTTCTGCCTCTGATAAAAGATATCCTGGGGTTGTTGGATTTGCTTTAATAACTTGTCATTTGCATGCTATTCAAAGTCACATTAAAAAAAAAATCTGTCAGTATTGAAGGCCCCTTTGGAGGCACTTTTTTGTATTCTGAATTTTTCAGATTAAAACGCTCAAACACGGGTGTCATGAGCACACCAGGAACGACAGTCTTCCAAATATTTTTGCAGATAAATAGTTAGATAGATAGATAAAAATCAGTTGTCTCAATTCTACTGTACTCTGACCTGAACCCCAAATTCAGCTTATCACTTAATCCCTGCAGTGGAGAACAGCCAGGTGTCTTGTAACATTTGAAAGGGGATTTTTTTTTTCCCACTCCAGGGTCAAATTTTTAAGTTTCTACACAGGCATTTCACGTAGTCAAGTGCTTGCTTTTATTTTGGAAACAGACAGACCGGAAGTGTGCGGATCGCGCAGGCAGCTTCACTCCGTGTTCTGCCTCGCCGCGGAAAACACATCCGACTAACGGGAAACAATTTTGTTTGGTTGCCGGAGGTTATGTTGCTGCTATTACTGCCGAGGAACTTCCAGGAAATACCACTCTATTATGTGACTCTAGAAATCAGGATGAAAACAATTTCGGGTTGAGGATGTCTCAGTTAAATACGCAACGAGAGAAAAGGAGAGGAAAGTAGTTTCTCATTTTTTCAGCTGTCAGTTAGATAGCTAACGATAGAGCTGAAACTCGATTAGCTCGCTAGCCATAGCTGTACTTTGTAAATTTACGTCAAACAAAGTGCCGAGGCTCCCATTTATTAACTTTTACCAGGTGTTCCAGGTGTGATTCCCTCTAAATTCGTCCTTTATTTTCACTAGGGGGACTTCGTGTTTATATTATTCAGTGTTTGGTTTATTCTGGACTCTCTGACCGGAAACAGCATCTGTTTGCGTCCTGTCTAGCTTGACAGTGCTGGGTACATCCCAGCAGCACGTATCGGTAGATTAGCTAACGTGGGCTAGCCTGTTATGGAAGAAGCACAACTACTGTGTGGCTGTCTGATAAGAGGAGACCGGTTGGGACTAGTTCTGGGTCGTGATTGGGAACGTTTGACGGTAACTTCATCAGGAAGCCTGGCTGGCACACGTCCTGTTAATTGAGAAATAATACAAGACCGGAGCGAAACCACGGGACGCGCAGCATTACAAGTACAGTATGGACCCGACAGCTGCAGGTCGGATTACCCGTCGTCGTGTTTAGCTATCCGGCCAGAGCAAACGGCTGCACCTCCGGGTCCAAACACCCCCGTGTTGAAGAGACGGAAATCTTTGTTCGGTTTTCATGGGACACAACCGGCTTTCCCCTCTCCCTCGTCATTGTTCTCTCGCCGTGACAGCTTCCCCGTCGCCTGATACCGACTGGCGCCAGGGTTTTGTGCCTCGCATGGACTCCTAGTTTTTGGCTCTCCTCTCGCACAGCCGTCATGTTTGCTGTGCGCATCGTTACCGCAGACTACTACCTGGCCAGTCCTGTTAAAGACTTGGACGTCTGCTATTCTGAATTCAGAGAGAGCGAAGCGAAGAAAGTGCCGGTGGTGCGGATCTTCGGGGCAACACCTGCAGGTCAGCTCTCTTTCCTCTGCTTCTTGTGTTTTAATCTTTATTATTTACAGTGTTCGTGCTTTGCAGCGCTTGGCAGCAGCAGCGCACCACGCGGTTAAGCGGTTGTAGAGGTTTGGTCGTAAACCCACACGTCTGAACTGTATTGTTTTGTAAGAAATGTGCCCATCGTGCATGCAAAAGGCAGATAGGAAGACGATTTGGGTGTTGACACACAGTGCCAAGCCGTGCACAACGCAGCGCACCTGTACTGCTTTGCATTTGCATTGCAGCGCCGGGAGTCGTGGCTGCTTTGTTTTCAGCCCTCTCTGCTCCACCATCGCACTGGGTGGCGAGCACTTTTACCTCACATGGATCGGCATTCAGCCTCTGGGTCGACTTGAGCTCTCTACCTGCCATGTGCAGCACAGCCACCATCCCCCGTGGTTTTTTATTGTGTTTGCGGCAACCTGTGGCATTTTTTTTTTTTTTTTGGACACCAGCAACATGCCTCCACCTCTTGTAGCTCTCCTTCGTTTGCAGCTTAATAGAAGAAAGGGAGAGATGAGCTGAAACTTTATTGATCCCCATGGGGAAATTAAATCTTTGTCGCTACAGAGAAAGAGATAGGATTCAAGCAGGGAAAGGTCATTTTGAGCATAAACAATAGCAACAAAAACAAATTAGAATGTAAACCGTGTGCGAACTCTGTAAAAAATATGACATTTTTGTGCTTTATGTAAGCATGCATAAAAATAACAACAAACAATAAAATATGACGATGTACATTCACTGTGAAATAATGAAACGATTATGAATATGTCATTCATATATATGCAGGTTATAACAATGAGGCAGACATATGAGAGCTGAACAAGCCGTTTATGACGGTACAGAAATATACATGGTGTGTAAATCTGCACTGCATCCATATTAAGGAGACTGCAAATGGCCGTATGTATGTACATTGAGTGCCTTGCAGATGAGCGCTATAGAGACGACCCATGCATACAGTAGGTGCAGATTTAAGTGTATTCTTCAAGGTTTGGAACATCCATTGATCTCTGATAAAGCCATTAAAAACAGACATTAAGGGTATAGATGTTATCCAGTGCACATCCCACAAAACAAAAGAATAATTTCCTGCACAATGGCACAATACCAACACCCTTGCCAAATCCTTTGCCACTGTCCCTCCCCTCTATTTGATTGATGGTTTTATTGCAAAACACCTTAGCCAAGCTGGTGTGCATATATTAATAGCAGGGATAGTCTTGAGTGAGAAAGTGGGAATCATACCTGTAACCCAGGCTCTGCCAGGGCTTGCTTTTGCCTTTGTGCTGCCATAGATCAACCCAGCACCAGCCTACTGCAGGCTATAGCTCATTCAGGCTTAAAGGATTTGGAGCAGAGAAATGAATGAAGGACAGTGGGTCAGGTGACGGTGTCAGGTCTAATTTGGTTCTCTGCTAAAGCCCACGTTCACATGTGGTCACATTGATATTACGTGCTGCACCCACTGTAGCAGAGGCAGCCGTGACAGCTTGTCAGTTGACTGTATGTTGACTACCCGGTGTCTCGTCAACGTTGATTCAACAGCAACAAACCCACTGCTGCTAGGGAAAATGTGAAATGAGAGCAGCACTGTTATCAATCTACACTTTATAGAAAAAAGAACTAGCAAATGTAGGGAAAACAGCAATAGTGATTTTAGCTCATTACACAGCCAGTAACTTCAAACAAATAATGGTTGGAGACATTTCCCAAAGGTGCTGATAATTCTCTTGAAGTGCAGATCTCTCTTGTAGTAACCAGGAGCTAGTCTGTGAGCTATCTTTGAGGATTTTTTTTTTTTTTTAAATCAGGACACATGCTTCTGACCTCTGTATAAACTCACAGAAGGGGGCTGTGATTTTTGGGATATAGCTGTAAAGCAGTTGGTCTTTTTTTTGTGATATCACCATTGCTGTGATTTGAAAAGATGTGATTATTAATTTCTTTTTTACCATTTGAAACTTAAGCAAAAGACACCCCCCTCCAAAAAAAGTGTTTTTTTTCCTTTGAAATAACACCTTTCAAAATAAAAGCCTGTTCATGGGCTTTCCAGAGGGTTAAACAATACTAGATTTCCCCCATTCAGTCATTGAACAGTATTGCCTGTGTATGTTTGACTCATAGCTGCTGTGCGATGTTTTCTACAGTCATATATGCAGCCTTCCAAAAATGTCAGTCCCTTTAAATCCTATCTCATTGGTAACATTTGAATGCGGCTTCTTTAAAGGATGCCATTCCTCCATTAGGCCTACATAAAACATATTGAAAGCATTAGCTGATTTAGAGCTTACTTAGCTATACGCTCACATACACACAATAGTTTGCATTGTTGCTCCGCTGTAATATGTGGTTCAATTTGCTTCTCTTTTGTTCAGTCTCTTGGGTTTTAATAACAACACAAAAACATGTATGAAGTTTTGTGGGCTATGGTGGGATGCCTCGCAGAGTAGATAGTTGTATAGCAACTCTTATCAGTTTGTGTGTCACTTGTGGCGAGGCAAAGACAGTTCAGGCTCTGTGTTTTCAACGTAAAATTACATCACCATCTGGAATACATAGAAGCGGAGAATAATCTGTCTTTCTTTATTTTTAATGTCACATGTGCCTCCAAGGGGCCTGGGGCATAAATTGGCCACACCTACTCATAAAGAGTTGTAGAAATTCACTTTTAAAGCTTTCCTGCATTGCCTTCATGCTCAGTTTCTCTGTCATTGAAGGTCGTCTGGCTAGAAGGGACGAGCTGGGAGAGCAATTTTGCTTGTGTCTGTCAGTGTTTATCAGTGTATTTATTCTGGTGTGTGTGCGGTCATCGGTGCACCTCTGCCATGTGGTTCTTGCCTCACCGCCAGGCCTGCACATTCCCTGTCCTTCCCTGACCTAAGCCATGCACACTCCCACCAATCATCCCTGAGTAATTTGACACCACACTTCCTGCTTTGTCCCCCCTCTTTTTGTTTGCCTTCAGTGGTCCAGCCTCCTGGGTCATGCACGCACACATGCATGCTCATTCCTGGAAATGGGTGATGTTGGGGGAAAAAAGCACTGAGAATCCCATTTGCTGTGAAAACTGCACTCGTGATGATGAGTATCACATTATGTGTTTTAATGGCCTGCATGATTTGAGTGCTGGCGGTTGAAAACTAAACTCCCAGCGTGGTAAACAGCCAGCCGCTCCCACACTGTGTTGGTATTTCGCTGTAACCTTTTGAGGTTTGACAGCACTGATCTCCAGTCTTGATGTCTACAAGCTTGGCCTGGATCCACTGACAGGCGTTCAGTCCCATGACAGCAGGAGGCACACTGTTTTTCGTTTTTGCTCGTGCTTTCTTGAGTGTATGTGTGTGCATGCGTGCAAGAGACGGGGGCATGGGGGGAGGGCTGCATGACCAATTGACCTGAATGAGGGGTCAAGCAGCGAAGCACAGGGAGGAATAAAAGTGAGGGCCTCGCCCGCCTCTTTCCCCCTCTTCCCCCCAGGTTTACCTCTCTCCAGGGGAACCCTTAATGCCATCTAAAGGAATTCCTCCTGGATCCATTAATAGGATAATAGGCGGATTCAAAGGACCGGGTGGCTCATTAGGCAGAAGGTCATTGTCCCCATAACTTGTTTACCTTCCTCTCTCCCTGTTGGCTGAGCCGGCTCAATTATCATTCTCTAACTGCTGCTCCAGTTGCCTCTAATTACTTGACGATAGAGTGTGATGGGTGTTTGTTGATGGTTTTTCAAGAGTGCAACTTTCCCTAGTTTTCCAAGTTTGTCTCATAGAGTGTGTGGTTTACTGTCATGTGTCAGACAGAAGAGTTGCAGGCCTTGTCGGTGAGAAAGGAGTGTCGCAGTCACTGTAGGGATTGTAATCTTCGCTCTTCACTAATCCCCAACCTGTGATGTTATTGTCTAGAGATTGGGGCTCAGCTCTTTGTCAGGGATTTTTAAAAGATAACTTAGAGGTAGGATTGTTCTGCAGGATTTTGGATTTGGGGACTCATAGCTATGAGAATCACTTCAGTTGTTAAGTATAATAAATATTCAGGAAGTTTTTTTTTCTTGGTTTTGTTGGTGTGTGCTGACTGTGAAACTAAGCAGAATTTAATAGCATTTGCCTGGCAGCTGATGGCAATTTTTCCACCTTGTGGTTGTGCTTACTCTAAGTATATGAATACAGCATGGTGGACAGCTCTGGGAGAAAACTACAGGGAGAGCCTTTATTTCCATTATTAACGATTTCCTTATTACCTCATTTTATTGTCCTGCACACTCTGACTCACTTACTCACTCACACACTCCATTTCTTACATCGTTACCTACAGCGTGTCCTCATTTTGTTTCTTGCCTGGGCCCTGTACTTCACTTTATAGGTTTCCAGTTCTTTAGAAGGCCTCACACAGTACAAGGGAGCAGCAACACCTCTCCTGTACTGTTTTGCTTGTAGCGTTTCCATGCCCGTCATGTCTCTGTTGCCTGTTGCAGGGGCCCTACAACATCCAAGGCATTTCCGGTGTGCTCTCTGGTTTCAGAAAAGCTTGCCCAGACAGAGTCACTGCAGGGCTGAAGGGCTTTAAAAAGTAAACAGGCAGTCAGCCCCCCCTTTTCACTCAGGCCTTAGTGAATCAGATGTAAATGTGGGAGGGACTATACTGAATGCCTTGATACCACAGGTGGCCTTTTGTGGTGGATTACAGTGCAGAGAGGCTGAATAGCCGATGGCTAATGAGCCTCTGAGGCCTGATCCATGTGGCATTAGAATGGGAATTTTAACTAAATTCATCACTGATTAGTCTAAAGTTACCTATCAAGTCAATCAGTTAGTCTAAAATACAAAGGTACCAAAATGTAATTTACAGCTCTTCTGTCTAAATGGCACTGCGGCTCAGTCATAACCTTTGTGCCAATACTTTTCCCCCAAGTTCAGTAGTTTTCAAAGTGGGGACCGGGGGCTTCCAGGTGGCCCCTAGCAAAATGAGGAATAGATTTCACCAGTTCACTAAAATTATTATATTTTAAAAGTGTGAGTGATTATTTAAACACTGTTTTAATCTTACCACCATTTTTTAAGTGTGACAACTAAACAGTTACAATGATAACAGTAGTACTTAACATGAACCAAAATTTCTTTTCATATTACGGTCTGTAGGCAAAATCAGTTTAAATAGGGATCTGTGACTTGAAGACATAGGAAATCACCTGCTCTTGTTGATACATGTAGTTATGAGATAAAGTAGTTTGCCTTTTCCCTGTGGATGGGCTTCCTGCTCTTGTTCCCTCTCTCTGTCTGTCAGCCTTTCTGTCTCTTGAGGTCAGAATATAAAACTGTCCACATGCTGTGGTGGCTGTTGCATCCCAAACTTTTACCATCCACTTTCACCAGTTTACCACCCAACTTGGCTTTTGGAACAGAGAAGAACCTCTGAATGATAATGAGCTATGCGTCAAAGAAGCGGTTGGCAGGCAGAGTACACAAACTAAATGGCCACAGCCAGATGTGAGCAGTATTCAGCTGGTTCCTCGCTGCTTGAGGAGCTCTGCCTGTACAGTAGCTGCCTCAGTGTCCTTGCTGCTGCAGAGGCCCAGTCAATCTGATTGATGGCTTTAATAGCTCCCTCTGGTCCCTCAGAGGGTATCCGAAGACGTTGCTGTTGAGGGCATGGGCCTGACACTGCAGCAGCACTCTTGTCCCCAATGCATTTTCTGCCACCTTAATTCAAACTGAGCCAAGTGGAACGGCTGATTTTATATAACATCTGTAACTCTTAGATATCTTTTTTCCACCACTGGATAGCTGTTCCTTATTCTGCAGGCTGACTTCATCTGTACTTTTTCACGTCAGTGTATTGATTCCCCAAAGAAAAAAATTCTCTTCACTTTCTGTCATCCACAGGGAGGACCAAAGTGTAGGGTCAGCTACCACTGTAGATTCAATGATGTAGTGTCTTGCTCAAGGACGCTACAACAGCGTGGATCCTTTAGTGTAAAAATGATCTGTAACATGACTGGTGAACCCTTTTAAAAAATGATTGGTCTTTAAGATGTAATTGGAAAGATAACATTTTACATAGAACATTTTTTAGGAAGTACAAAAGCAGATATGACTGCATATGATACATTTTTCACAACTGAGAAAAAGTAGGGAAAATCAAAGGCTAGATACCCGCCTGTAGCATGTCACGTTCATGGGCGCGGGAAAATGAATGGTCTTCCACTCAGCAGCAGTAAACACAGTGTGTTCATGTCACATGTGGCTAAGCCTGAGTCCAACCACCAAACTAAATATAAGCATTTTCTTTTGTCAGTAGTGGTGTAATTGTTGTAATTACTCCAAATGTTACATGTCAACATTTCTGGAGCTTTGGGATTAACAAGACCTGGAGCATGCATCCCAGCTCTGAACTTCTGATGTAGAATTGTCCATTTTAAAAGCACCTATATTCAACATCACTAAATAGTGGTGATGTGGATGCAGGTAATAAAAGATCAGATAATATAAGATAATAAGATCACATACCTCTGATTTTCTGTAATTGTTGCCACTCATCTTTTTCAGCAGACTACCGCTTGTCCTGCTGAATTGTCTGAACTGAAGGCACCATTTTCTGCCCTGTTTGATATGGCATGGCTAGCAACCAGCTTGATCAATAGGGGACGCACTCTCTGCCCTCACTAGTCAATACACATCCGCTCTGCTGCTGCCATGTCCAAAGAACTGTTGAGTACATACACTTGACTTACAGAGAGCACTGTTACCTGCTGACCATAATGTATACTGCAGCCTGCAGCATGCCAAGTACTCCACCATGTGACATGGTGTTTTCCACATGCATTCAAACAGTTCAGATGGTTGAGGAGTGGGATGGTTTTTAGTGCCTGATTGTTGCTCAATTTAACTGCAGCCCATGTCTCAAAGCATTGTGGTTAGTGTTTTATAATCTGTATGTTTTCTTGTCAGTGTTCTATGTAGTTTCTTTCAGGGTTGGAATGCTTAAAGCCTGTAAGTGTTAATTCTATTTCATTTGGGGACATACTCTCTGCCCTTGCTAGTTGCTATTCAGAGCTTGTGGCCAGTTTTGCTTTATTGTCAGACCCTAGCTTTTTCATCTGTGGTTCAGCCAGGTTTTTCCAGGCTCTGCAGATGGTTGAGCCACTGACGTTTTAAGCCAGACAGGCCACTGCACTGCATAACTGTCCAGCTGAGAAAAGGCCGCCCATCTTAAGGACAATCATCAAATGACAGTTTAAGATTGCTGATTAGGCTAGGAATGCCTGTCCTACCCATCTCAATTTTTATTTCATTTCCCTGCTGGCATCATTGAGCCACAGGCTATGCTGTGTCTGTTGATGGACAGCCACATGTAGTTAAAAGCTTGTCCTTAAAAGCTAAATTAAAATGTAATGCCTGCCCTGACTGCATTATAGGCCACTAGGACATGCAGGCTGCGACAGAGCAAGGCTGTGTGCATTGATGTTGTCTTGTTCTCTGAGAGCTGCATGCCAGACAGCTTTGCCAATAAGGTAATGTGATTTAGTTCATCTCCAGGGTGAGCTGGATGCCCACTGGTGATATGGGGGGGCAGGAAGTACTTCCTCTTTTGATGCAACTTCATGAAAGACCTAGTGTTTGATGTGGAGTGCCTGGTAATGGGGGGCCTGCTGAGGGTTGTTGCTCAGTGGGGTTTGTAATGGGGTCCCATTCTGGCAGCACCTCTCTTCCGAAGCAGGTATGTGTAATGTGGCTCTGTGTGGTCTGAAGAGAGCGGCCAGTGTTGGCACGTGGTTTTGGGTCATTTCAGGTCCCTCACTCAGTGTTCAGCTCTTCCTTTTTCCTCCTGCCCCATTGTCCCTGCAGAGAGAGAGAGAGAGAGGAGGGGCTCCGTTTCATCCATTGAGCCTGTGAGAGAGACTTCCCACTCTCAGTTCCCCCAGGGCCACTCGCACTGCTGCAGGAGAACGCCGCAGTGTTTCAAGGCCGATTAAGACCTTGTTTAAAAAGAATGAAAGAATTTGGCAGGCGCTTTGAACCTGCCATGCTATGCCATTCCGTATGGATGTTAATGACCCGTGTGTGTGTGTGTGTGTGTGTGCTTGCACAACACACACACACACACACAAAGACAAACAAACCATTTATGTTCTCATCCATGGAATGTACCTGCACATTGGGGTGGGGTAGCACTGCCATCTTTTCCTACTGAAATAGAGCAGCCCTTCAGCAAATAAGTTTTTTATCAACTCATTGTTGTGCAACTGGAAAATTGGTAACAGTTTTCACATCCATTTACAAAACATTAAGCGTGATAATGCCTTTGAAATTACACTAAAGTAGTTTGTACCATCCACTAAGAATACAAATGATGCTAAATCATTAGCATGTGGAACACTGATGGCATGTTGTTAGGCATGTGGGGATAGACTCAACTCAGCCATGTCCCCATTTGACTCATGTGGCAATATGTTAATAATGCCTAGGAAACCCAGTGACCATTACAGTTGCACTTTGACCTGCAGTGAGCAGAAGTGACTGTGGTTTGCGGTAAGAGTTCAAAAAGGTCAGCACAACATTTACTATGGGCCTACTCACATTAGGGCCAGTTGCTCCGTATCATGCAAAAGCAGAAAAGCTTCACCAGCACCTGGTGTCATTTTTGCGCCTCATCATCTGTGATGAAGCCACCAGCACATGTTGTAGTTGGAATATTTACATGCATGATAAACATATAGCTATCAGTAGTCAGTCAACATAATCTGAAAAAAACCCACTGAGGTGTCTGGTAATGCGGTCCAGAAAAGCACAGAATTTTGGAATCAAAAGTGTGTAGGAACCCTGCAGATAACTGCCTGTACACGGCGAATAACCACTTCGCTGTATGCATTCGATTATTTTGAAGTCCATCAGACAAGATGGTAAGAAATGGGCCCAGTTCACAGTTCAGCACTGGCTGAGGAAAGCTGAGAAGGTTAAACTCCTACCAATATTTTGTGGTACAGTGGAAAGTAGTAGCCAATGATGCGTAATCCAGTTGGCGTAACATATGCTATTTGGTAAACTCTTTCATCCAAAGCTCTTTACAGCACAAAGAATATATAGATTTGACCATACATGCAGTATTAATGCAATGCTCATTCATCTGCAATCTTGTTAAAAATTTACCATTGTTTTAGATGTATTTATTGTGACTCTGCACTGCTGTGAAGGAGGGTGCGTCCCTCAGTGTGTCCCTGAGGTTTAAATAAAGGCTGGTTTATGGGTTTAGACATACAGGATGGAGCACTTGAGCGGTGCAAAGTGTCCACTCTTTTATAAGCTGCAGTCCCAATACCCTCCCCCCTCTTTCGGCTGTCCCTCTTTTCAAAAGGATTTTTTTATGTGAGACTGCAGTGAGAAGCAAAGGGTCTTTTTGATCAATCTTTAATTCCATTGCAATGTACAGTCAGTTTGAGGGCAGGCTTATTAAAACCGGGAGGGAGGGGGAAATTCTGGAAGCCCAGGTCTATAAATAGCACAGCTTGTGTTTTTATTTTTTATTTATTTCCCCCCTCCCCTCTGTGCTTCTGTCTGCGCTGTTAGGGACCAGGGCAAGCCACTGACTAATCAGAACTGTCTGATGACTGTCTCGAGTTGCCTTTTGTGAAACGACTTTACATTTTTGGATTCATTTTCCCCTCCGGCGTCAGAAATAAAACCTTTTTCTTCCTTGAGGAGTTCTGTCTAGACCTGTTCGTTATATCCTCTCTCTCTCCTTCTCTACCTCTCTCTCTCTCTCTGTCCCTCTCTCTCTCTCTCTCCCTCTCTCTTTCTCTCCCTCTCTCTTTCTCTCCCTCTCTGTTCTCCCACTGTAATCTGCTCCAGTCACAGCAGTATCTCAGCTGCAATTTAGTGCATGTTTTTCTGTGTGTGTGTGTGTTTTTCTGCTTGTGTTTGTGTCAGTCGAGAAGGGGGGGGTTAGAGATTGAGAGAGAGCGAGAACACATGTGATTCTCACTCGCCCAATGCACCAATCGAGCCGCCGTCGCTACTTCTCGTGATGTGTGGCGGAGAGAGAGGGAGAGGGAGAGACACGCCGTGAATATCAAATTTCGTTGAAGCTGAGAAAAGGAGGGCAGGCAGAGCTGGGAAATTCTCCTGTTGTCTGGCAGGAGAGCACTGCCCATGATCGCACACACTCACTCACACACACACACACACACACACACACACACACACACACACACACACACACACACACACACACACACACACACACCACACACACACAC